>CM056826.1:21063695-21356195 GCA_029853015.1 Chelidonichthys spinosus
GTAAGTACCTTTCAATATGCATGAGGACTTTTCCACCACAAAGGATTTTTACAAGCAATTTAAATTTGTGTTTAATCATTATTATTACAGTAGGCATTTTTTAATGTAATGTGCAAACTCTCAATATCAAACATTCCCCTTTTAGCCCCTCGTTCTGTTTACATACAGAGCACTGTCTCCTTTTTTTTATAAGTGAAAGCTATTTCCATCCTCCGATGTTATCAGCAGCCAGACGCTTTATCTTGTGTTATCACAGATAGGCACACACACACACACACACACACACACACACACACACACACATACACACACACACACAGCAGTGTCAGTTCCCATTCCTTTAAAAAGCACACATATCTCTTTGTCAGTAGTCATCTTAACCTCAGTCACAACCTCTCAGCTAACAGCAAAGTAAGCGGCCGCTGGCGAAACATTGGTAACTGACCTGTCTCGACTTGTTTGCAGAAGCAGAGCAGACATTGCTGCAGAAAAATGTACAACACGGTAGATTTATTATTGCTTCAACATATGTGGTGAGTGAAAACTAAAAGAATTGGCACAAGTTAAGCGTTTATTCATGACTACCTGGCACCTGCCTACCTTTTAATGTTGAGCAGAGAACACAGCTTTATCACTGGGTTATCAAGTGGGCGCCTCCTATCACTGATTCAGACTCCAAACACCTCCACGAAGACTGTACTGTGACCTCTGGTGTTCCCGAAATGAATTATTATGCGTTGTAATGTATTCCATCTGACAATGCCGCGGTATCGGTACTCTCGCAATTTTTCCATTAACTTTTAATTACCATACCTGCTAAAGGGGATCCATTTAATTTTCAATTTCTCAGGGTTTTCATCTGCTGTTAAAGCCTTGAATAATAGCGCGTCCACATCATCATTATTTGTCAAGACCAAAGAATTGTTAGCGAGAGTCAAAGACGCCTTTTCTGAGAAAGAATAAGAGTCTCCATGTATGATAAGGCATGTATAATAATGATAAATATATCCAATACCTAGAAATGTTGTTAATTACTCTTATCTTCTTAATGATTTTAGGTAACTCAATGAAGCACACAGCAATGTTGCTTTAACAGCCCTCGAAGTAAATGTGACACAGTTTTACACTTGTAAATAATGTGAATAACCACTGAAAAAGAAGAAGGTTTTTGCAAGACTTCTTGGTTCCAAATGAAGACAGAATCAGGAGTGCTCCTTATTGTTAAATTTGGCTTAACACTCAATTACTGATAATCCAGATAATTCATTGAGAACTGATGTGTGAGAGACAAGACGTCACTGTGGAGGTGCGCTGGTTTTATGCACCTTAATAACTGCAACAGAGGTTTTAAGTTGTTTTTTTTATGTCAACGAAAGGACTTCCATCTGCCAGGAAATTCAGTACACGACAAGTGATTACAGTGGACGTTTTTTAGGATTGGCACGTGAGTACTGTAATTTGCTTATCAAATAGTGAGAGTTTTCAACCAATGCTAAAGCCTCTGTGAGGCTAGTGCTGAGCGAACTGGTCAACTGAATCTGAGTAAGGCAACATGAGTATTGCTTTAACATCTAAAAAGGAAGGGAACTAAACACGCAAGCCCAATCTGACCTTACCTGTTAGGCTAATTTCCTCCCCTAATGGTACCCGTATCCCCTAAAGGTGATGTTCTGTGGTAGTGACAAGGTAGTACAAGGTGCTGCACCTCACCAAGGTTAAGTCAGATCTTATCACGGCGCTGGTGCGAGAGGGATGCGGTTTTCGCAGGCGAAGTTGAAGTGGAGCGAAGAGGGGTAGGCAAAGGTTGGGTGATAATGCGCTGATGATCTGCAGCACGGACTCGCTGACTCACCGCCGGCTTTTTTTCCCTTCCTTTGGTGGTCCCGTACAAATACATACAGTGCCTGTGTGCATAATGCTGAACTCGCTCAGGGTGGCCAGGCCTGTTTTATTTTTCTGTTCAGTGGAGCATGGCACTTTGAATGAATGAAAAGTGTTGATTTTTATTCAATATCTTTTGTATTCGTGACATCACCATTAAATGCTGATAACACCATATTGCCTATTGGAATGGTTTATTGATGAATGGCTTGTACCTGCTGTAAAACATTCCAGTGTAACAATGCAACTTTTGTACTGTTGTTTCTGTAGTTTAAATATATACCCCAGCTGCGTTTTATAGATTTGTTCATTGAGTTGTTTTACCCTGATTTTGAAAGTCCAGGGTGGATAAACTTGAGTTATGTTGGGTATACAACACTATTTATAGAGATAACAGTGTTTACCTGTGTTGTCCCATGATTAATGTTGTGTTGGGTTATATTTCTTACACTTGGTTTTGTCTGTTTAGGGAAGAACATAAATGCAAATTAATAGCGCAAACATGGTCAATAATTCATACTCATAACTCAAGTGCAACAAGCTTGTACAAAATATACAGCAGGTCCCAAATATTAACATCCTATGCATGTTAACCACAGCCTTTCTACCATACAAAGTGCTTTGCTTCTCATTCACCCATTGGCCAAAGCGCAATTGGGGTTCGTTGTCTTGCTCAAGGAGCCAGGGATCAATATTTTCTTGAGGCATCATTAACCAGTTGGATTCATGAAAGTTCCATAAATAGAAACGTTTCATGCATGACAAGGGATTGACACGGAAGCCCAAATAAAATGTAAATCTTACTTTTGTCTTCACTGAAACTCACTCCTCCAAATGTGTGTGCATGAATGTGTGTGTGTGTGTGTGTGTGTGTGTGTGTGTGTGTGTGTGTGTGTGCATGAATGTATGTGTGTGTGTGTGTTTGTAGATAGAAAATAGCCACTGTGGGCACACATTCACACGATGAGCACATCATGAATCCAAAGAGACCCACCCAGAACTATTTTAACCAGGCTTTACAGTAAATATCCACTATTATGATTGCTATGATGACAAGGCAACCTTAAGAAGACCCTGTATTTATGCAGATATTGTGTATTTTTCTGAGGGATCTTCACACCTTCGCCCATCCGAACGTCCTGTCAGCCTGTTGCTATAGATATATATCCACACAGAGCACACAGCGAGTAGGAGAAGGCAACGGCTGACAAAAAGAAAAAGTGAGAATAACAATAAGTAAATGAGGAGGCGATGCAGTAGAAAAAGAGACAGTCAGGAAACGGCGAAGACACCGAATAGGGGGGGAACAATAATCCGACTGGTAGGTGAGGTTATCAAGTGTGAGAGAATGTGTGAGACGTGAAGAGGAAGGGGATGATGACAGGGAAAGAGCAGGAGAATGAGCTCTCAACCTGCCAGTGCATCAAAGCCTTGTCGTGTCATAGACTCACCCGCTCACACACCCACTCATCACCTCAATGCCTCAACCTAATGAGCCAAGTGCCTCTCAATGGCGCCTGTACCAGCATCCTCACCCAACCATTATAAATCTGGTGCTACAGACAATTTATCACCCCGGTACAGCAGTGCATCTATTTCCATTCCATCCTATACACTGTCATCGTACCCAACACTGACTTTTTTTTTCTTTCCATAGGCAAACCTTTCCTCACGCCACAGCCTATATGCCATTTGATGGCTTCCAACCACTGCACCTTTACAATCAGTAAACACTGGGTTAGATGGGTAGTTTTAATGGGAGCTAATATGAGCTTGTTAAGGCCATCTCTACCTGACTTGTGTGTGTGTGTGTGTGTGTGTGTGTGTGTGCGTGTGTTTGACAGGCAATGAATCGAACAGCACCTTTTTTTTACACTCGAGGGTTGTTTTTTTTCTCTGGCGGATCCAATCATGTTCCAATCCCACCGGTGGATTTAATCCTGCGTGGAAATGTATGTTCCTCATCCAGATAACATATCCAGGTGTACATGGGTTAACACATTTTTTCAAACGTTGTTTCATAGCAACAATATACTGTAAATCTTTGTAACCAAAAGGGTATTACGTAAAATCCACTTGCCCTGCGTCGCAGTGGCGAACGGATCAAAAGTTGTTTAATTTTGATTTACAAAATGGATCACAAATAGAATAATTTTACGTTTAAAAAAAAGGTTTTTAAAAAAAAGGAAAAGAAGGGGAAAATATTTGCAATTTTTTTGGATGTGCTGTTGATGTGTGGATGGGGCAACTTTTAATAATACAACCAACCAACACAATCTCTTGTGTCAATCCAATGGTCCCACTTTTTCCTGCCCACTCTCTTAACTGGTAGATCCCCCTCACATCTTTCAACGGCACTGGAAAATATTTTAAGTTCAGATATTAGAGAGATGTGGGCTTCTCTAAGGATCCATGTCCTAATACAAGAAGCTGTGAAAATCACACTTTCCTTTTTCATCATTCCGTTTCATTTGCTAAATGAGCCTGTTTCTTAGATAATAAAACTCAGTGTGCATCAGTGAGGTGTGACTGAAGTTCTCTGTGTTGTATGGATGTGAATACCCGGGTCTAGGTGCTATCTGAACCCACTCTCTGTTTCTGCTTTGAGGTGGCGTTATGTCCCAGTGCTGGTCGAGCATTTTACTGACAGGCAAATTAAGTTGGTAAACACAAATTGTAAAAACAATATTAATGGAAATCCAATATGGCCCAGGGTAATTGAAAGGCGGCGACTCGAATGCTGTTTTTTGATGCGGGCATATTTTTTCAGCATTCCAGCTCTCTCTCTCTCTCTCTCTCTCTCTCTCTCTCTCTCTCTCTCTCTCTCTCCTTGTTTACGTCTGCTTTGCATCAAAGCGTTGAATAATCCACGATGCATAGCAGGACCACAGTAATGATGGATTTCTCATGAAAACGGTTTGAACAATATGCCCGGTCTCATTACGCCAACTGTCACTCATTGACTCGTGTTTATTATGTAATGCTCAAGCTTCCCTTTTAAAAAATTCAACAGTGTTATCTCTGAGCAGAGCGGTGCAAAGTTCTCCAAAGTTCTGGTGATGTTAACGGCTGCAAGACATGTGCATTACCTTAACGAAAACCAATAAATTCTCTAAAGCGGGATTGAATAATATGTGGAAAGGCAAGGAGATGATATATTCATCTGCATGGAAATTATTCATTCAGTTTAAAGTACTAGTCAATGATCCTTTATATATTATTGAGATGGTTCACCCTTAATTAATCAGAGCCATCTAGACAGCGAGATGGTGCGTACGCCATAAGGGGGGACATTTAATCCATGAGAGAAGTGTCACTTCAGCGTGTCTATCTATCTGTCTATCTATCTATCTATCTATCTATCTATCTATCTATCTATCTATCTATCTATCTATCTATCTATCTATCTATCTATCTATCCATCCAACCATCCATCACCCACCCATCCATCCATCCATCCATCCACCATCCACCCATCCATCCACCCATCCATCCATCCATCCATCCATCCATCCATCCATCCATCCACCCAACCACCCATCCACCCATCCATCCATCCATCCATCCATCCATCCATCCATCCATCCATCCACCAACCACATCCACCCATCCATCCATCCATCCATCCATCCATCCATCCATCCACCCATCCACCCATCCATCCATCCATCCATCCACCCATCCATCCATCCATCCATCCATCCACCCATCCATCGTGAAAGGTGAAAACAGTAGAAAGTTGTGCAACTCTTGAGATTTTTTATTACTTATTATACTGCAGGATGTGGATATTCAATATTTGATAAGATGCATTTCAGTAAATCTATGAGTCTATGAGTGGCATATCTCCATTTTTATTCAACAATAAACCATTCATATTTTATTTCTACAAACAAAAATCTAAAAGAAAATCTCAATTTGATCAACAATGAAGGCTTTAAAGATCACAAAAGTGAACTGTGAAGCTATGAAACATGTTTAATATGTATTAGAACACTGTGAAAACCTTGAAGCCGATTGAGGGCACAATATCACATAAAGATACATTAGAATGGCTCTCTGTTTAGCACACTAAATTCCTCTGTAGTGCAATATCTTCATCCCTAATCTGAGTCAAAGCTCTTTCAGCGTATCATGTAGACTAAAGGCGGGTCCACACCGCACCGACTGCCCGACTTGTGAAGTCGGGCTACTTAACATGGCCGATTCGAACAACGACATGGGCGGTTCACACCAACGGAACTACAGCCGACGCCATACGTTCCGCGCTTGCGCAAGATGTAATGTCTCCAAAACAACAGGCGGCGCTAATCTGTATTGTGCGCCAAAAAACACGAAAACCGGAAGTAGGCGGTCCTCTCTAGACCACCTTCTTCGATTCTACTGGTTATCTGGTATGTTTACCATCGTCACTTCCGGGCTTCACTGATTCGCTAGTCAAGCTGCTAGCCTCCACCAATCAGAATGGTAAAAGAGTGACCGACTCGCTTGGCGGATTACACATTTGAATCGGCTGAAATGAACGCCGACGTGGGCCGATTCGAGCGACCACACCAAGCAGACTCATGTCACGGACGCCGACTCTCTCAAAGACGCCGATTTTCGGTCCGGTGTGGACTCGCCTTTAGTAACACTTTAACAATCATCAGCCTTGTCTGACTTTCTCCTGATTGTCGGTGCTCAGCGTGAGTCTACAGACCACTACGCCAGGCAATGCTGAGTGGCAGGTGTTTCCCCACACACACAGGTGAACATGTTACAGGAAAGGAGAAGAAATGGGGGAAAGGGTGATTGATGGAATGGAAGTAGGTGATGGGAAAAATGAAGGAATCAAATAGGTGGAGAGATGGTGAGATAATCAAAGACAAAGATGCAGTCTCTTGTTTTTAAAGGAGAGTGGGTGGATTACATCCTTAATCTTTATTTAGACAGAAGGGCAGCGGAGAAGGAGCACAGACATGAGCAAACACCAGAGAGGATGTTCAGGATGATCAGGTCCAAAGGGAGACGGAGGAGTAGCCCCCGATCACAACCTGATATACAGAACCATCAAAGGAGCCATCGTTGGAGAAGGGCAGGGAGTTTATTGCCTACTAAAATATGAGGGGATTGGACGAAGCATCTGTCAATCAAGGTCCTTTTCAAACCTGTTAGGAGAAGAGAAAAAAAACATCTTTTCCTACACCTAAACTTACTCTTCAGTTAAGGCAGTGGTCGCCAAACTCAGGGCACCCCTTTTCTAGATGAAAACCATGTCAAGCCTCATCATTATTTCTTGTCTCTTGTTTTGGCAGTTGTGACATTTGGTGTAGATTCATATTCTGCCTTACGTTTGCCGGCCACTCCTTTCACAAAAATGTCCACGATTTGCCAAATAGCAGTGCAGAAGAACCATGCATCATTTATATTTAGCCTCGCCACCCCCCCGTCATATAACTCCAGGTCCCCCCTAGGGGTCTAGCCCCCAGTTTGAAAACCACTGAGTTAAGGTCAGCTGTAGATGGGTAATAGAAACAATAACCTACTAGGTTACATACCAAAAATGCCAGGGTGCTAATTTTATTTCATCGTCATCTTTTTGTTCAAATATGATGCTTTGATACCATCAAACCTATTCAGTTAAATGAACAGCAGCGTTGGACATCTGTGTGTGACAGCCCTTTACTACATCAATGAGATTGACATTGAAGTTAATTTACACAATACAAATGCAATAATCCTGTTCCTATCACTGCGAGATTAACGAAATGAAAGATTTGTATTATTAAAAAAACACACACAATGGATTTCATTGCTATACAGCCTGTTTCATTGTTAATGTTGTAACCCTGGAAATGGCTACTGCAGCTGAGACACACTTGCTTCTATTAATACTTTGTAGTAGCTGGCTTTTCTTTTTTTTCTTTCTTTTTTTCATTACCGAGGTTCTCTTTCTGATTCATCCACCTTGAGGCATGGCAAGGTTGCAACCGACGTTTTACCCCGAGAATATCACGTTAACTGTTTTATTGATCGCTCTTACTGATGTATATTGGATTTATGGAAATGTAGCAAATTTACGTTACAGTAATGTCACCTCCTTAAATGCCAGCACATTGGAACCCCCCCCCCCCCCCATAACCTGCTAAATGTATTTCAGTGTAAAGATTTCTGAAGAAAAGATCATTTATATTACCGATCATATAATCAAGATAAACTAAATGTAGATGGAGCACAACATTGTGCCAACCAGCTCACTTAAAATCCTAAATGTAACTGTTGACGTTCTGCTCTGGGTACCTGGTGCCCCCTTACTGGCAGAAGTACACCTTATCAAAGGAGTGTCCAATTATCTGAAGTAAAGGCAAAGACAGGCAAAGGACAATCAAATTACCAGTCCAGGGGACTTCAGTTGGTCTTAAAGGTCATACATGGTCCTGTCTGTAGCTCAGTGGGTGCAGAAGGACTTCACCACTTCCAAGGGTAGATGTCTAATCCGCACTGGGACCACATGATGAAATTGTCAGGTCTTATGTGTGTGAGCTTCTTAATTCAGGCATCGCACACTCTTTGTTGCAGCAGACAGGCCATGATGAATCTACTGAAGTCCCTTACATTGTATTTTGTCATATTTTGTGAAAATACTTTAAGGGGGTTTCTTTCTTTCTTTCTTCTTCTTCTTCTTCTTCTTCTTCTTCTTCTTCTTCTTCTTCTTCTTCTTCTTTGTATATGCTAATATTGTGATTGAGTTTAAGAACAACTTAATGTCTTCAGGATGTTTAAACCAATCAGAAGCCGTAAGGAGTTTATTGCCAAATATGTTTTTATTATAAGGAATTTGCCTTGGTGTTCAGTTCAGTTGGAATATACTGTTTTCAAGACACAATCCTCTATTCCTATTTAAATGCATCAGTAATCACTGTTGACCAGGTGCAATGGTTTACATTATGTGTCCCAATTACCCAGGTGAAATGAATTCATGCATAATATTTGTTTGGCGCTATGAAAGGCATTTGCAAATTGTGGGCAACCCTGTAAATGCAACCAGCATGCCTAAAATAAGACTCCATCCATTGATGTTACCATTGCTGGTCTCATAACTGGTCAAATGCACCTTTCAAATTCTCTAAATGTTGGTTTTATCGGAATTGAAATAGCTTGTTATTTGCTCTGCTTGAACTGGGACACTGCATCAAACAAACCCAATTATGAAGGAGGGCATATACACCTCCCACTGATGCCTGTCAATGAATATAACAGTTAGGGGGGGAGATGTGATTGCACCGTGGCTCGGTCGTCAGCAGCTGCATGGGAGTTCCTCCTGGACGCCGCCATCGGAAAACATGCCAACATCCCCTGACTGGAAGATTTACTGGTGTGAACGTGTCTGTTTGTGTTCTCCCTGTGATGTATTGGCAAGTCAACGACCCGTCCTGTTTATCTGTCTTCTGTTTATATCGCCCTCCCCCCACCCCCCAACCTCCATAACATGCATACAGATAAGTGGGAATTTGAGGATTACCATTTACGAGCTTGCAGCGCGGGGAAGCATGAATGGCCCGGCTCCAGCAGTGGGCTGCATTTCAACTGGTTCCTGTGAGAGCACCTGTGTACCGATACACAGAGGAAAAGCAGTCCTGCCACTTTGAAGATTTGATTAAGTAAAAAACCTGCAGCTGAAGCTGATTGATTAAAAATCCCGCCAGTGTTTTTTTTCTTCTCTTCCAGCAAGCAAGTCAGAAAATGCAGGAAAATACCTTATTGCATCATCCACTGAGAAATTTAAATGTATATGAGGAATACTTTGAATATATAACTTAAAGTAGGCTGTTAGTCACAGACCATTAAAATGGGGATCTTCAATTTATACATACATCGTTCTGACAAACACTTTGAAGTCAAATGCATTTACTTGAAGAAAGATGGGAGAAAAGGATGAAAAATACATAACATTAATCTTCATCTTATTTTATTTGATAATGTTCTCTCTTGTGGTCTTGATGTGGATGAACATGTGACATTGTGTAATGCTGCAGCATGATTTGCGACCTTTGAACTGTGATATATGATTGCGAATTATTGTCATTGTACACAGCAAGTAAATTAATACACAATCAAATATATATATAGCTCTAGCTCTATATTTTATTTTATGTTGTTTATTTTGGGGGCATTTGTTGTCATTTTATGTTGTTTAACTTTTTGGCGTCTGTGTTTGTTTTGTTGAGTAAATTGTGTATTCACTGTAAAAAAAAATACACAAATGAAATGCACCCATATTCCCATTGAAAACATTTGTATTTCTTGTATGAATCCTTCTCAAATCGAGACCAAATGAGTTACCAACGCGTTTTTTTCCTTCTTTTTTTGCAGTGTAGTATAGTGACACGCACAATGAACCGATGTGGTTGCTTTATCTTTAAGATGCGCCGGCTGCACCGGGGGAGGAGGGGGGAGGAGGAGAGGGAGGCTGCCTCCGGTGCGTGGCCGTGCATTGGTCCGTTTCATGCTACCTCACCTCCCCTCTTATCCCGGGTAAAGGCATGCCGACGATGCTACTGGAGTGAGGCGTGGGGGAGCGCCGTGACTTCATCACGTCAAGTGGAGCACTGCAAAAAAAATCACAAAACATGTCCATAAAAGCAAGTTATATACAGCCTCAACATCTAAACGTGTGTGTGTGTGTGTGTGTGTGTGTGTGTGTGTGTGTGTGTGTGTGTGTGTGTGTGTGTGTAATTAATTACATGTTTTACATGGGAACATCCAGTGAGATGTGACTAAGTTAACCAAGATTTAAATAAAGTGATTGGATGTTTTGCCTTCTTAGTAGACGTTAAAACAATGTGTCATAAAGAAAGAGGGGGACTATAAAACGAAGGGGGGGGGGGGGGGGGAGAGATGGAGAGAACCGTGAGTTGAGGGGTGGCTGGAGAGGGAGGGCCGGACGCATGACATCATTCCCTCAGCTTCCCTGCGCGGACAGAGCTCTGGTGTCTCCAAGTGCGCACGGCGGCTGCTTGCTGAGGGAGCGACTCATCCTGCCGTCGTACCCAGACGCGTCCTGAGCAACCTGCGCTCCCGGGGTGGATATTAAAAAAAAACCGACACACACACACACACGCACACATTATTTCACCCGGCAAAGAGGAAACCAGCGAAGCGCGCTCCTCCTCAGTGGAACCTGCCGTCGGGACACACACACCGAACACAAAAGCCCGGGATTATTATTGCTCGTTTTTAATCATGAAGATGTGAGGGTTTATACGCTAAGAAGAAAAAGAAAGAAGAACTCCGAGGCTGAGAAACAAAAAAAAAAAGGTAGGCACACTTCCCCTGCCTCTGTCCGGATACTTTTGTCTTCTATATGCGTTGCTTGGGGTTTTAACCGTTTTCTTAACGCTTGAACAAAAACAGAATTTAAAGAAAAATAGGCATGTGGGTGTAATTAGTGCCGGAGCGCGCGAGCTGAGCGTTATTTCCTCCGTCTCAACTAGACGGGAGGCTTGGTGGCCAGAACATGGGCATCTTTTTCCAGAATACTGCAAAGAAGCTTGTTGGGAGATGCTCGGTATAGTCCCGGACCCAGCGGGAGACCCGACTGTGTGCCACCGCAGAGCCGCTTGCTTCGCTTGGTGCAGCTGCTCGATGCATCTCCATCATCGTGAACGACGGTCATAACGGGCACGGCGGCTTCCCCCCTTTCATTCTGCCACCGAGAGTTCATTATAATGTTAATATCCCAAATATAAGAAAAGCCCCGGATGGTTCATGAGAGAGAAGACTCGGAAGAATTTCTTCCACACTTGTATGTATGTGAACGCTGCATGGCTCCGGAGAATAACGGGTTTTTTTTTTTTTTTTTGGTCGGGCGGAGGTGTGTGTGTGTGTGTGTGTATATATATATGTGTGTGTGTGTGTGTGGGGCTCCATCTAACAAGTGCATCTCCACGGGGGAGGGAGGGGGGAGTCTTCATTATCCAAGTCAACCGCTAGAAGCTTTGAATGCACCGATATGAACATGCCACTAGATCATGAGGCATTCTGCTCCTACAGACAGTTGGAGAGGCAATCTTCGATATTTCATCCCTCCCTCCCACTCTCTCTCTCTCTCTCTCTCTCTCTCTCTCTCTCTCTCCCCCCCCCCCCCCCCCCCTCTCTCTCCCCCCTCCCTCCTTGTCTCCATCTGCGCGTGTGAGTTGTTTGATATGCTGTCAAAGCCCAGGGTATTGCCTATACATGTTAGACTTTGGAGAGCGTTAGTGACGGACTACACCCCTCCTGGACCGGGCTTTGCCATTTGCGCATCACGTTGTCGATGGCGGGTTTCGGGAGTTGGGGGGGGGGGGGGTGGAAGTGCGCAGCCCGAGCTTCCCACCCACAGCCCCGGCACAGAGGTGGAGTCGACACGGCGATGACACCGACTTTTTTCTATAAGTGCTGCTCGATGCCTTCGCTCGACTCTTGAATCAAAACCCGCGTCACGCGTAAAACATGAATATGTGACGCTGTTTTATGTTCAACGAGGAGCATAAACTCAACAATATCTCCGGTGCAAACTTTCGAATTGGTCCGCATTCTAAAATACCCCCTATAATGTTGCTCCTACGTCTATGTCTATAAAACCAGTGAAGACATTTCTCTTTATTTCTCTGTTTGCATTCTAACTCATTCGAGGACATTTCGGATGTGCGCACATTTCTATTTAGAAGAACAATCTCGTCGATTTTCCGTCTCGTTCCGTCTCCTGTTTCGATCGCAGCGAGCGCATCCCCGCTCCTGCAAAGCTCATAAAAACCAGAGAGGAGACGAGTACGATATCTCGATCTCGCCAGAAGAAAATGGTTTTATTCATCTTTCTTTGTACCCGTGGTAACTAAGTTATAGCTTCTTCGTGTTTTTATGGTGACTGGGAAATGCTTACAGGCTTGCAGTGTAATGTAATCAAATTCATGACGTTGCTGTGAATTTGGAGTCAGACCCCCCCCCCAACCACCCCAGGGCAGGCAGGCAAGCAGGCAGGCAGGTAATACCCCGGATTTGTATGAGGTGGGGGGGATTACACACCCCTCGCTTCCACCCAACCTCTCTGGAAATAGTCCAGTCCTTTTTCTTATGAATTATAGTCAGATTTATGCCACCACCGATTCATTCTGGCAACCAATCATATGCTTTCTTGAGCTTTTGCCTTTTTCCATATTTCATGCGCATTTAAATAACTGTAGAAAGTTTGGCCCTCATGCAAGGAAGACATTAAAATATACAGCTACAGTGATGAAGCAAATTATGTAATGCACGAGTACACACACACATGCACACAGATCTGCATTCACTTTATTGTCTTTTCTTTTTTCCATCTCTGTATGCACGACGGCACCCGCAGGATTTTCAGGCTAGCGTTTTCTAAGATGTTAATATATCAGTTTAAATTCTAATTCTTATCCCCCGCTCCGGCACAGATGTGTCTGCATGCTACAGTCCCCCTCCCTCCTGGTGTTAAGACACAATGATCACTACGACTCTCTGCTGTCTTAACAGACAGGCGTGTGTGAGGAACGGCTACTACTGGAGTCCTTCCCTCAGACTTAATGGGCACATTTTTATGAAGCGTCTCCTCGACCCATTCATTAACCACGTACCCATGTTGGACATCGTCGTTGTTCATCGTCGATCCTTCTAAAAACCTTAATGCAGACGGTGAACACTTAAAAGGTGCGTTACTAGTCAAAATAACAACCATGAAATTGAATTTCATGAACTCAAAGATGGCTCACGTTACTGCCATGATGAAAGAGCCTTTCAGAGAAACCCTACTACCTTGAAGAAACCCCGTCGAAGAGCTTAGCAACTCAGATAGCCGAGGTACAGTGTAGAATCCTGTAGGTCTGGGTCCAGGTCTCGGAGAATTAACACAAATATTGGAACGACTCATTATGAAGCCTTTTTAATTTCCAGATTGCGTCACGGGTCACGGCATTAGCGAGGTGGCTCTTTGGTAACAGAGGACGAGGCACGTTCAGCTCGTCACCGTGGTGCCTTCGTAACATGACATCAATCAAGTCGCTCTCTCTCCCTATGCATGAGACGGGTGACTGGACGGCGTGACCGGGCATCGGTTGTTTTCTCCTGCAGGAATGCACTTCAATCACGCTCACCTGTCATCCAGCCGGGAAGCCGCGTCTTCGGCGATGTGAGAAACGTTTGCAAATGCACGTAGAGGAAGACGTGCACCTGCTCATACGCATTCTATACGTACTATTTTATTTAAAAGACGAGCTATAAGTCACATTTCCAACGTCTCATTATGGGCCCCAAGTGCGTGGCCCTGTCATTAACGCAGTTAAATCTGATGCAGATGGCTGGCAGAGCTGTAAACTCAAACATGTAAAGGAGACAGAAAAGAGAGAGGGAGAAGAAAAAAAATCTTTAATCATAAGCACACGTTAAGGAAGACCTTCACCCACATGCACTGCGGCAGTCTAATTACCCGGATAGTGCTTGTTAGTTGTCACCTCCAGATAAACAGCAGACTATTTTCTTCCCTCGTGTTTTTTTCTCCTCCCCTTTTCCGCCTGTGGCAGAATTTGAAATTCTAAGTAACAAAATGCCAATTTCGGAGAATCCCATCTCATCCTGCACCCTCACCGACACTCCTTAAACTAGATGAAAACACGCCAACGTCATCTGTTTTTCAAGCATATCAGTCGCCAGGGTAACTGAAAACAATGAATACTGACATCTATAATCAGTCCCCAATACATGGATACTTAGATTGAGTTAATCATTAAAGAAATGCAAAAGGAGGGGTTGTATAATGTGACAGAGCATTTTTTTTACCCCCCAGTCAGCCTTCTGTCCGACAGTGCCATATTGTACACTAAATATTGTCAGGAAGCATATGGTCCTCAAATCTGTATGCAAATGAATGCTGTGATATTGTAACAGCAGAGAAAGAAACTGTCCTTGCTTCTTTCAACGTCGGTTTGTCATTTCAAATGGCTGAGATATAAGCTCTTTAGAGGGAGTCTTGACTGCCAGAATGAGGGCAAAAATGCACAAGTTTTCTATGAACATTCTGACCTGGTTTAAGCCCACCATGGAGCTTGACACTTTAATGGCTTTGATGTGTACAAATTTTCCTGGTACAAACCCAAGATGTCAAAGAGGGAGAAGATTTCTCCCATGGTTTTCTTTTTTTTTTTTTTGTCGAAAAGCAAGATTTCTCCTCCATTCTCAGGGAGTCCACATCTCTTCATGTCTGCCAGCTACAATCCCAATCAAAACAGTGTTTAAGGGTTAAAGTGATGACGGGAGGAAGTCTTTATTTCTTGACTGGAAGATTTGAGCCTATTGTTTTCCTAGTATTCACAAATTGATACATTTGAAGAAAAAAAATGTAACCTTGTCGGAGTTCAATTACACTGGTCACAGAGGGGAGACTTAGTTCAGGTTAAGGCTGCATGTTAAGCGTTCAAAGGCTCTTTACTTGAGGATAATTGCAGTGGTAATGTGTGTTTTTAGATAATATAAAGCTTCCAGGTGTTGTCTAAAATACACAGTCAAGGGGTCAACTGTGGGGCAAACTAGAAATCTGTTCACTATCTCCCATAAATCTGTATTTTGCTTCATGCCAATGTAGAATGGAATAAACAAACATATAATTTTTCTTAATAATAAGTGCCACTTGCAGGGCCCCCTCAGGCAAAAATGACTGAATACCAGTTCATTATAAGTTTATAGCATTTATTCGCAGTTTATTCGCATTATTTTTCGGACTACCCACAATGCTTTGGGAGATGTAAACAGGAAATATAAAGTTCCCGTGAAGTCAGGTCATTACTATGCTGTTGGTTTAATTTTTTTGTCAAATTGGCACCATGGAAAGTGTGCCGAACTATGTAATAACGGTTCCGGTTTGCAGCGTAACCGCGGATGTGAAGTCAAGATTACTGGATAACTTCGATACGGAATACAACTAAAAACACGACGATTTCCGGACAAGAAGCTGCGAGGAGCGTCTTTTAACTGTACGTGGATTTACGGACGTTATTGGCAATGGACAACCGGGGAAAAACGATATCGTCGGAACATGTAAGTCACGCCACCTCTAAAATGCGCGTATAGTGTGTGTTTGACTATATTTGACGCAGCTGCGACGGTGCGTTTTACTGACGGAGCATCGGCGCTGCGCTTTGGGCGGTTACTATAGCAACGGTATACCTAGGGCAACGTCACCACCACTCACAGTTTTAAAACCTTATACAATGGTGAAGTGTTCTTCCCTTCCAGTGTGTAACTATACGCCTTGAGCTACTGTGCATTCAAAAAGGTTGCAGGAAGCCCCGGATGTGAATGAATGGTGGTGTGCTGCCCTTGATTTGTACCACAGCTGTACGGATTTACTGTTGCGAAAAAAAGAAATATGCAAGAGGGAAAAAAGTCACATTCTCAGTGACTAGTGGTTTGCTATCCAGCTGGCTTTGCATGTTACTGCATTCTTTGGAGCTAACATTGATGAAAAAGGCATTGCAAGTGATGATGAATTTTGGATATGCAGGTGATGCGTTGAGTTGGGGGGAAATAGCACAATGTCCGTCTCTTTATTATAGAGCCTGGTCCCAGATCTGAATAACTCGTCTGCGTTTGCCAGCTTGGCAGGATGCTTTCCGGAAAAGCAGACAATTAGGAAAACCTCTCACTGGATGAGACAGATGTAAATCTCCTTAGGGAGAGAAGCTTACTGGGGTAATTCACCACTGCAGCCACCACACAGGCCCCGAGGGTCGTAACTCTTGAAGGTCACGGTAGCATTTCACCCCCCTCCCCCTTGTCTTACCCACAAAACTCCAGTGGGGGTATTGCCGTATGTTTCAAACCCACGCTGGTGAGCGGCCGCTGATGATGGCGGGGGTCTTGTGAGGATGATTCATGCCGACAATGGCAGGAATAACAAAACGCTGTCTCTCCCGTTTACTACTAGCCTTCATCATAGTCAAAGGCATCATAAAGAATGAATGATTCATGCACTGTCTTGGATAGTCGTTTATGTTTAATTCAGAAGTGTGCCATAAGGCGGCGTCGGCCACGGTCCTCTCGTGGCATGACGGGGTTGACGCTGGATAGTGGGGCTTAAAGGGACGGGAAGAGGTGTGCAGAATGTCACACTTGAGCGGGGCAGAATTAAGACGGAGGGAGGAGAGCATTGGCTGTAGCCTTGTACGTTTCATCTGCAGGCCCCTAATAAAACCCTCACAGTCCGGCATTGATCTCTCCAGAATAATCCATTTAGACTGAGCGTGCCTGGCCATGTGGGGCCTCTTCAATTATTAATGGCAGAATGCTGTGCAAGCTTTCGTTGGGATGCAACAATGTGACCTGGGAAACCTGTGAACTGTGGATTGCAGGAGAGCAAAGGGAGACACATGAGGGTGGAAAGGAGAACTGTGGCAGGTGGAAGGAGGAGGACTGGTTCGGGGGTGAGACGTGAAGGAGAGGGAAAGGAGAGGCAGAGGAATGAGGAAACGGGGAGGGCAGGTAAATTACACCGAGGGATGCAGGGGAGAGGTAGTCGAGGAAAAAGTGGTAGAGGTTACAGAAAAAAAAACAAAAAGAAGAAAAAAGGGAAAGTAACGGAGAGGAAGAGGGTAAGATGAGGAGAGGGAGTGATGAGAAACACGGTATAAGAATGGGGGTAGTGATGGGTGTTATAGTAAGAAGGGATGACGAACAAGTCTAGGAGCTGACAGAGGAATGTATGACAGAATGCAAAGACTGAAAAGAAGGTGAGGGAGGGAGAGGAAGAAAAGGTGACAAGGAAACGAGATGTAGGGTCATGGAAGGATGAAAAATATGGAGAAATAGAACAGAAAAAGAGATGGATGGGAAAGGGAGAGAAGGAAATGAGAAACAGAAGAAAGAAACAGAGATACCAGAGATCTAAGGAAAAGAGGTAGAAACGGTGAAGGGAGGTAGAGAAGGAGAGATTATCGAGAAGAGTTCAGGAATCACGAGAGGAAATGACATGTAGGGTCATTGAAGGAAAATGGAGGAGTAAGGGTAAGAGATGGATGGGGAAAGGGAGAGAAGGAAATCTAGGGAAAAGAGATAGAAACAGAGATACCTGAGATTACAGGAAAAGAGGTAGAAACAGAGATACTATAGATCTAGGGAAAAGAGGTAGAAACAGATAAACTAGAGATCTAGGGAAAAGAGGTAGCAACAGATATACTAGAGATTTAAGGAAAAGAGGTAGAAACAGAGATACTAGAGATTTAAGGAAAAGAGGTAGAAACAGAGATACTAGAGATCTAAGGAAAAGAGGTAGAAACAGAGATACTAGAGATCTAAGGAAAAGAGGTAGAAACAGAGATACTAGAGATCTAGGGAAAGAGGTAGAAACAAAGATACTAGAGATCTAGGGAAAGAGGTAGAAACAAAGATACTAGAGATCTAGGGAAAAGAGGTAGAAACAAAGATACTAGAGATCTAGGGAAAAGAGGTAGAAACAAATCTAGAGATCTAGGGAAAGAGGTAGAAACAGAGATACTAGAGATCTAGGGAAAAGAGGTAGAAATGGAGGATAGAGTTGGTGAAAGGAAGGTAGGGAAGGAGAGATTATCTAGAAGAGTTCAGGAAGCGTGAGAGGAAACGTGGAATTATAAATGAGACTAAGGAACAGATGACTGGAAATGAGGCAGGAGTAAATGTGTAGGAAGTGGGTGGAGAACGGGACCTTTTTAAAGCATGTCATGATAAACTATTGATCATGGCAGAGTTATATGGTTGCTGTTGTGCAAAGACCTGTCAGCTTGACGGTGGTAGGCCATAATTTTCCTGCTGTTATATTTTAATAATAATAATAATAATAAAAATCAATAAATTAAAGTGTTCCAGTCAAATAGTTTTCCTTTATGTGTGAAGAATGAGCAATAATACCTACAAAGCAAGTCACAAAATGAAAGAAGAAAACAACATGATTTGGACAGGAAGAGTTTAATCCCATTGCCAGATTTCTTTCATAGTTTGAGGGCTTCATGTTCTCTTTTTGGCAGCGTATAAAACACACACACCCAGAGCTACACATCATCCAAACTCTCCTCTGTTTGCCTGGTTTATAGTCCGCTATTAGCAGCTCTCCCACTCTGCTGTCATAAATCCAGACAGATTTGTCTTACCTGAATCCCCCGGCATTCCTCATCAAGCTCTCTTTCCTGTTGCTGTAATTCTCGGCACCCTATTAAGGCTTTCCACCCATCACCTGCTGCTCAATCAGGATTTCTGATCCAGCGGAACCCAACTGGAATTGAAAATTTCTTTTTAGTGCGGTCGAGTGATTTTGTCCGGCAGATTTTTGAGAGGGCGTACTTATTTCACAAGAGCTCTCACCCCTTGTGGCCTCTCTAAACCTTTTTTTGCTGAAACATAACAGGACATTTGAGTCAGATTTCAAGTATTTGGACACAAGCTTCCATGTCCATTGTACATGTATGTCTTTTTATTCATTTAGTATGTTTTGCATTAGTGCTACACTGTTGCAGATAAAGTTGGAATATTTTCTTTTCAGACACAATCCTCTATTTATTCCTATTTAAATGCATCAGTAATCACTGTTGACCAGGTGCAATCATCACATTATATGTCACAATTACCCAAGTGAAAGTGTATTCATGCAGAATATTTGTTTGCCGCTATAAAAGACAAGACATTTACAAATCATTTTCACTTTATGGGGCGACCCTATGGTAGTCATTTCAGAAGTCCTCTGTGGCGCCTTTTATCTACGTGACAATAATACTGCAGAGATTTTATTTTTAATTTAGAGTCCAAATCATAGATTGCATCACAAACTCTGACATTTTTTTTTATCACGGATAAAAAAAGGAGAGCAAAGGAAACGGTGCTTGAAGTTAAGAGCCCTAGTTCATCAAGCAATGCAGTGAGAAAGAGCAAAAAACAAACGACTTTGGAAAGGCTATTCCATCGTCCGTGTCAATCGGCCTAATCAGATGGGCTAAACGGTGTAGCGCCATAGCCATTAGCTCACAACAGCTGATGAGTAGGACCCCCGCTTCCCACCACTTGTCATTTTCTGAAGCAGCCACCACAGATTTAAATGTTTGTCCACAGCCATTGATTAACGGATTTTAGTAATTGTTTCGCCTTCGCTTGATTAACAAACTGTGTTTTCTCCAGAGGCTACCTTCCGTAGCAGCCATTAATGCTAACGGGGGGGATTGCAGAAAAACCTTCTTCATTCTCTCATCTTTGTATTTAGTGTTACAAGGTAGTTCATTAACTAGTTAACGGTTCCATGCACACATCGGTGTGTGGGTGGCCTCTGTGGCTGATGCGTCCAGGTGCACCATGTTTAGGGGTTTCTGTGCAGGATGATTGATGGTGGATGCGTGTGTCTGATTTTTTCTAAACTGTGGCATGTTAGGAATGTAAGTAGCCTGCTTCAGTTCTTGTTCTGAGGGAGGTTCCAGCAGGGAGTATGGGTGAAAAAAGTCGAGTGTCTCCCAGCTGTGGAGCGGTAGATAAATAAGGAGGAGGCACAGAAGGGGTGATGGAGAGCTTCTGGAGCAACTTCAGGTTCATGATTTGGAGCTCGGGGGGGGGGGTTCGGGGGAGTGGGAGAGGATAGGGAGGGGGCGGGAGGTAATCACGCTTGTGTATTACACTGATATATCTCATACCGTGACTCATGTCAGATGTTTACCTTTCATTAGGTAGCCTTTCACAGGCACTAGTGGTCGACTGATATGGGTTTTTCCATTGCAAATGCCGATATTTAGAGAGCAAGGCGGCCAATGGCTGAGATAATGCCGAATAACATTTTTTGTTTATTGGCCTTGTGAGTGCAGACATTGGCCGATGCCGGTCATCTCAAAATGCCATTAATCGGCCAACTTATTAATCAGTCTCACTCAAATCCCATGAGAAAGTGTTTTGGGAAAGAGTCATTCTTCATTTTAAGGAACACTCGAGTTATTGGAAGGGTGAGAACATGTTGTTGCGACATATTTGTTTAGTTGCTCCGTTCAATAACCAGACAAAATTCTTTTTGTGACATTTGTTTTTTTTAAATACAGCACAAGGCCATTTTGCCTCACTCCAGCTGACTTCCCGCCTCTTTCTTGCTCATTTTTCCAGCTCTTACGTGTCTGATTTTGGTTGCGTCTGGAAAACATCTTGCCAAGAAGTACAACACCTTGCCAAAGTATTGTCTTTATATGCTTCACTCCCTCGTAGCTTTATCTTCTTGGCTCTTACACGTCGTGATCATTTCTGTTTTGTCAGGGCACCGCTTGTGTTTTTGTTTTTGTTTCGTCGATGTAGGAAAACAAGCTAATCCCATTCGTGCTCTTTGGAAGTAGGAACACATAAATGCAATGATGCAGGATAAGCTCAATGCAGGGATCGGGGGGGGGGCTAACAGCTAACTTAAGGCTGCAGTCTGCCCACCTGACTTTTAACTTCTCACTGTCCGTCAGTTTGCGCCGTTAGCTACGGGATGCTGAGGGAGAGGACCGGCGAGGCCTACTTAAAGGTAATTTATTTCTGCTGTCGCTTTGTTGGCTGAGGAGGAAGTGACAAACGCGAGCTGGTTGTTTATGAGGCCTGGCTAAGTGCTGGCAGGGCTGCTTTTCCCTCTGAGGAAGTTGGCTCTCTGTTTAATTCATGTCCTTGGGAGGTGCATTGCTTCGTGGCGTAGTGTGTGGCAGGCAGGCTAATGAGAGGTGAACCTATCGGCTTCTTATTCTCCATCTGCTCTCTACTTTTTTTACCCCTGACTTTCACTTTTTCTTTCCTACATCTCCCCTCTGACCTCTTTTAACCCCCTCCTCCCTCCTCTACTCTCTGTCCTTTTCTTTCCACCCATTCATCCCTTTTATTGTTTACAAATTTGAGCCCTGGAGTCAGAAATGGCAAGAAATGCAAACATGATCTGCATCCAAATGCCCCTAAGCTCAAATGTCTGGAATGGAGACATGGAGATAGAGAACCCTCCCTCCCCATCACTTTGCACTAAATAAATCAGTCGGGACCTTTGATGAACTGCAAATAGGACTGCCGATGTTTCAAAGCTGTCCCGTTCATCAGTTTGATTCATCTCCCCCAGCGATGGAAGGCACGTTTTCTTTCTCCCATGTCATTTTTTTCTTCTTCTTCCCCCTTCTACGTTTTTACGGTCAGCGAGTTAGCGGGGAAGGCCGGGTCACCGCATTCAGTCTTCTGTGTTTGAAAAGAAAAGCGCAGTTCAGTGCATCACCAGTGGCCAAGCTTTGGGCTTTCAAAAGACTCCCAAATAACGACAGCAGAAAGAGAGAGTGAAGCTGAGAACGGCGACCTCTCCGCCACCTCAGCTCCACTACATCCTCCTCCTCCTCCTGTATACCTTTGTTGAGTGAGGTTTTAATTGACACAAAGGGGGGAAAAACCTTCTTTGGTTATCTGGCTGGCTGCTCTTGTTCCCTGTCCATCATTCCTCCTCTCTGTGTCTTTGCCTCTTGAACTCTCCCTTCCTTTCTTTCTTTCTCTCTCCCTCTGTTCCTCTCCTCCAGCTCAAAACCATCCCATTCCCCACTGATAGTGTTGTTTCTCCCTTCCCCTTTCGCCGTCTTGCATCTCCCCTTTGTCTCCCGCCTTGTCTCTTCGTCTGCTCTCTCTTCCCCTCCCACTTCAAAAAGTATTATACATTTTCCTTGTAAGATCTCAACTGAACAGTATAGATGTGGAAAACCAAAACCTAATAGAAAGACTGGCATACTTGGTGAATATTCATATATTTTCTACATTAGTTATTATATGTGTAGCCCTGTGATAGACTGTCCTGTCCAGCGTGTAACCTGCCTTCCTAATGACAGCTAGGATCGGCTCCAGCCCCCCCGGGACCCTGAATACAGGATAAGCGGTAGAAGATGGATGGATGGATTATTGTTTGTGATGAATGTTTATGATTTATTAGTTAAACATAAAAAACATAATAATGATGATTAAATAATTTATTAACCATATACGTACAGTTTGCACGTGAAGTAACTAAAGCTGATAAAATAACGTGAATTTTAATGACAGTTTCTCATTTCTTAAGGACTATATGCAGAAGTAGAGAGAAACGTAATGTAAAATGATTCCACTCAATTACGTTTTACAGCCTATTTGATCAAATCTGTGCAAAAGCTCACATCTTTAAATAATTTGCACGTTGTATTTTACATAACTAATAATAAAATGATAATCACTTACAAAAAAGACGATTTACGAACTTAATGAAAGCTCTAACAAAATATTTTCAATTATGTGCAAGTCTGTACACTGTGCATGTCGTTTAATAATTAACTGCATAATGTTTAATAGATAACGCACAATTGACGATACCACATCACACACAAGGCTCGGCAGTATCAGTGCCGTCTGGCTTACAAACCAGCGAAATAAAGCTGCTCCCGTCCAGCTCTGGCACGCTCCATTACTGATCCAAACATCCATCCGGCATCACGGAGGCGAGGTTGATTCCGGAAAAGCTCTCTCCACTCATCCTCTGCTCTGCAGTGCATGGGAAATTTGAGTTTGACTGACACTCCTGTATATGTGCTACCCATG
Source organism: Chelidonichthys spinosus (assembly GCA_029853015.1). Taxonomy (NCBI): domain Eukaryota; kingdom Metazoa; phylum Chordata; class Actinopteri; order Perciformes; family Triglidae; genus Chelidonichthys; species Chelidonichthys spinosus. The sequence continues at coordinate 21,087,159 of CM056826.1, forward strand.
TTCAACCCTGAAAATGAAAGTAATTCACTTTGACACACATCTGATAAAATAGTTCTCCACCTCAATGCTTGTCTTGGTTTCATCCTGCGGTCGAGAGCAGGTGGATCTCATCCATGACTGCTGCCGTACGTTCGCCTGCGATTGGGAGAGAGATGGATGACGTGTGTACAACCCAGACCTGTAGATCACTTTGAGCAAGTGAGACGTTTTTTTAAACTTTTTTTTATTTATTCATTTTTATGGAACTGAGTGCCACAAAACAAATGTCTTGAGTTTGCACAAATAATACCATCTTCATCATCTTTATGGCTGCCACCTCCAAACGTTGGTGATTTACCCAAACTTGGTGGCGGGACACCAATATGGGAATCACAGAGTAACTCACGATACGGTAATATCACAATATTTTGCCCACGAGAGCGATGATATGACGATACTGCGATTCTGCAATGCACGATATATTGCAAGAAATAATCTACGATATGCATCACAATATCTGTGTATCTGAAGGAGAAAACCTACCAGTGAAAAGGCAAAAGCAGGAATTTGTGAGAAACAAAAATATATTCATTTTATAGCGATATTTGGCGCCAGTGTATCAATAAAGAATTGCAGCAGGGAGTATCACGATATATATCGATATATTGTCCCACCACTACTGTGGATAAGAGCAAACATTTTTTTCGACCCTTATATTGGTACACTGTACTGCTGGTACAAGAACAGCGTATTGGCCAAAAATCCACTAAAATGATGTTAAAGATTTTGATTGCGTGGCTTAACTTCAGTCTGTAGTATTTATTTTTGTCGCCTTCCAAATATAGTTTTAAGTGCACAGCCTGCCATATACAAATGCTGTCACTAATAATCACCCATCATATATTTTTTTTCACCTCCCCTCTCACCAGTTCTGTCACGCCGAGATGTGGCTTAACCTCTGTGTAGTTTTTCACTCACGCCCCTTTGTTTTCATCTATTGTTCTTAAAAGCAATTATGACCATCAGACAGGCCCATTAAATATTTAGCTGCTGCTTTCACCGGCTTCACCGGAGCACACACACTACGGATGTTCAAAGTGTCTTTCTCCGCAGCGGGGAGGGTGCGCGGATATTTTGTTTTTCCGAGGAGCGGGTTGCTCGATCACATAAAAGCCACTATTTGACACATGGTCTGAGCATGGGTATTTGAAGGGCAACGTTTGCTGCATGTTTGTGGATGTGGCCATGTGGTACGTTTTAAGCATCTTTGGTTTGCCGCATTTCTGCTGTAATCATTTTGGTGTGTGTTTTTTCCAGTGGCTGCCCCTCAGATTACTTCACTGTTCAATATTAGAAAATGTATTTGCAAGTCAATCCTCCATTTCCACTGCAGGGATAATAGGAACGATCAGTTGCTTGAGAGAACAATAAATAAGCTCCTCTGCTATTGATTTATCGAAAGGCATTGCAGGACAGTAGCTTCCCAAATGATGAGTTTTTAAAAGAGAACCTGCACACATGTGTGATGCCGTATGCCTATACAAGAAACATGCATTTGATGTGTCATTTCATCATTCATTGAAATCCAATTTGTTGCCTTGTCGTGTTGTCATATAAATTAACGTAAAGCAAATAAATGATTCCCCGCAGATGTGAGGTATTTCTAATTATCATCATTTCAACTTAATGTCCTCAACTTCCGTTCGGCATCGTGTAGTTAAATTTAAGTTCTTCTTTGATCAAGGGCTGCCATAAAAACAGCAGATTACAGTTTGGAAAGCTGTAACATTTATTGTTGATCTCATCATGTCCCCTTGCAGCACAGCAGAGCTTTGTTGTCTCAGCCGTTATTACTCAGAAGGAGCCCGAGCAGCGGTCACAGCCAGGGGTCCAGTGTCTTGCTCAGGGATGTTTTGGCTGTTCTAATGAAATGTGATGATCCAGTTATGAGACTCGGACCACAAGTCCACACTGACAGTTTATACTTAACGTTGAATGCAAGAGATGCAGGAACATTTTTTAGCCCATACAAATAAAAAGAGAGGAGAATGGACATTCCTATTCAAATCAACATGGTCAGAGCGGCAGCCATTGGGCTGTGCAAAGAACCGGTGCCTTGCAAAGTGTTGCATTGCCTTGAGATACAAATTTAGGGATCAAGGTCATGACTTTACATTGGTACGCCAGGAAGTTGTGTGTTATGTGTGTTTAACTAAAACAATGGTCATTCAGTATCACACTTGATACAAGTGCAACAGCAAGAAATAGTGTCATACCACAATGTCGAATGAAGAAAGTCATGTCATACAGTATTTGTTTGATAATGCAATGATTGTTCACCTTCGTAACAAAGGCAGTGATGGTATTCCTACATGCTATCGGGCTGCACATCGAAGACATCCAGTAACATGGAAGGAGATGTTATATGGTTTCATGCAACAACAAGAACAGAGTAAAAAGCTAATAACAGCCATCTCATTGAAATGATAGACGTGGCTCATGTTCAATACATGTACCATTATGACTGGAAGCAAGAGAAACGTGTCACTATGTTTTTCATATTTCCTCCCTCGAGGTGTGGACATAACATTTCCATGTTCGAGGCACTAGTTCTAACAGCTCAGTAGTTCATTGACTTGCTGGTTAGAGATCTTGTATCTGATCTCGGTGTCCCAACTATAAGTGAATGCAGGATATGTGAATGTTCCCCATCTTACTGCTTGTTGTGGTGGAGATACTCGAGGGACACTCATGCTGTGTTCAATCTGTGAGCGACAAAGCAACAAGTCATCTTCAGTGGAAGCTGGTGCTAATTGTTGCTAACGGTGCACTGCTTATAGAAAGTACGTGAACCATTGCAGCCCCAGCCAAATCTTGATCAATGAATGCAAAAAACACATCTTGTAATGCTTTCAGGCTCGATAGAAGACTAAATCTCCGGTTGAGGCCTTCATTCGTTGCAGCGAAGATACATATTTCAAAGGCAGCGAAGAACATTTTCATAATTATATACACAAGTGAGGTATGTTAATTGATGAAAGTCCTTGGTTTTAATGACCATCTAGTAGTGGGTATAGAGAAGGAAGTGACAAGGTATGATATGTGCTCGTATGGGCCAGCCAACTAACCCTCCCATGAGTCTTTTGCCTAATGGCTGATAATGAAGAGGGCATCTTTGCAGAGATGACATGTGCATGTCCTTTACTGGGCACACACATGCACGCACACACACAAGCACACACACGTAGAGGTTGGGCTGACTGCCCTTCAGAATACCAGGCCTGACATTAATCTTTAAATGACTGTTGCCTCTTCCCCACGACTTTCAATCCATTAGTGGCCACGTCTTGAGATGGAGAGAGATTGCCATAAAAGAGACGGCAGGCAGGATGCATGGCTGTGTGCGTGTGTGTGTGTGCGTGTATGTATGTGTGACGCTGGAGAGAGTGAAAGGATGATGTCAATGATAATGGAGGATGAAGACAGAGAGAGACTGAAAGAGAGACAGAGAAGGGAGCAACAAGGAGGTATCGGAGAGAGCAGGAGATGCAGTGAAGTGTAGTATACGATTTGATTTCTGGGTGAGGTGAATTTCAGGTCAGCTAACTAGCCACCTGTCCGCTATTGGTAGCTAGTTTGCTGATTCCGTTGCTTTATTGCACTCAAAATGGGCCATACATTGGTTTACTTAACACGGAAGTGGCCCAGATACATCCGTGGCAACGGCAACGTTGTGCTTAAAAAGTTGGCCGCTGCTATGAACTTCCTGCCACGTTGACTGGAACGGGAATATCTGTTCTACTGCAATTTCATTCCTTCGGTTCTCAAGGTCGAGGCGGAACCCAGTCGCACACTTTGGATGTTCTATTCCCACGCCTCCTTTATTCACGTCTAATCGTGCACATTAATCCATTCCCTACTCCCTCTCTCTTCCATCTCTACTCTCCCCTTTCTTCCCTTCGCTCTCCTTCTCCTCTGGCCTCCAATATCTTTCATCTCTCCTTCTTTGTCACATAGGCCTTCCTCTCTCTCTTTATTCCCACTTTATTCACTTCTTCTCTTTCTGACTGCCCATGCTCCTATTCTTCCATTTCTCCATTTATCTCGCCTAATATTGTAAGACCCCATTCTCTCTTTTCTGTTCTAATTCCTCTGCCCCTTCTCCAGTCCTCATCCCTCCCTTACTATTCAACTCTCCTCCTCCCTTCTTTCGATTTTTCTGTACTCAACCCTCCTCTTTCGCCCACATCCTCCCATCACCTTGTCTCCCTTCCTCTGCTCCTCCAGCGGTGAGCTATAGTGACTCTGACATCATTACCCTTGTTGTGACAGGTTTCATTTGTACCCTGTGGACCTATACATCAGTCTGACTGATAGTCCAGGGCCCGGGGCCAGTGGAGCCCCGCACCGGCCTGGGATAGAGTAACAGACAGAACCGTCCTAAAAAACCCACTCCAGCTCGGGTACCACTGGATATTGTTCCATGACCCGTTCTGGTACTTCAAACTCATGCATCATGAAGCTCATGATCAGCTTGCTTGAGTTTCTTCTAAATAAATACCCACTGTGGCTAAATAAAGGAAAGAAGAGACAATCCAGAGAAAAAGTTGTCAAAGTAGCACCCGCACTCTTTGATTGACAGGTGATCTGTGGAAAGTGATTAACATAAAAACGGAAGTTATTAAATGTTCTTTTTTCAAGGTTGTTTCAACACTATTTCTGAGCCAAACTAACATTTCATTCACAAATCAGCACACATAACACATACCTCTCTCCTGTGTAAATCTCACAAATGTGCATTACATGTACACTATTTAACTTCATCATTTTATCGATGATTTTAATTGTTAATGTAAAAATTTTAAGGTCACATCAATCCAAATATATAAATAATAATGTGTTCAATTTGTTCACCCTCCAATATAAGTAATTCCCTTATTCAATACATAAATGTACTTTTGTTCTTTAAAAGATAGTTTGTTATAGCATTTCTACATTTTAAAGCTAGTAAAGTTTCAACAGTAGCTTGAGCCATTTGTATGAATGTTATTCAGTCCAGTTCAGATCGCCCACAAGAAGTAATTTCCTCTTCTAAGAAGGCAGAATTAAAACAATTACAGCAAAATAAAATCCACAAAATAATTTGCCGTACACACAGTACAAAACACAACACAAACAACATCATGTACAGTGAGCATGATTATAAAACTGTGTCTGTGATGTGACCTCCTGGTCATCACTATACTCAGCATAAGTCCAAGTATGAAGAATTGTGTAACCCTCTGGCTTTCATTTCATCACAATTTACATCTGGTCACGCAGATGATACAAATCATTAAAGCACGAGTCGAGATGACAATGACGGCTCATTTTATTCTCGTGAATTACTCTCTAAAATTAGAACCTTTAATCTCAATGATTTCTCTCTGTTTTCCATAAATTGTTCTTACCCAAAGGATTAGAGTTCTTCCAGTCAACCCTCACCCATATCCATCTCTGCCGCCAATACATCAACAATACCTTCAGACCGCTCGCAGCCCGCATTGATCTGTGGTCGTATTAATGTGCGGCTTATAAGCTCGCTGGCATCCTTTGTGGCCAGACAAAAATGAATCCACTTGAGTGTGGGGCTTTTAATGGTCAACCTAGCCTGTTCTCTCACAATGGAACAGATCTTCATTGTGTTCATTCACTTGTACAGACCAGAAAGATTGGAAAAGGACCATTAAGGATCAATCAGAGGAGCTTCCATTGTACAGGCGCCTGGTCCCCCGTCAAATATTAAATTGAGGTATTTAGGGGGAGGGATTGTGGTAGAGGCATATTGAACATGAAACTAAGTGCCGCAATCCTGCATCACAATATTTATGTCACGATATAACAGGATTTTTTTCTTTTCTTTCTTTTTTAAAAATGTGCTCCCTTCTAAATTACCTTGGGAAACGAAGCATTTTTGTCTGCGTAGAACATAATTAGCACGGTACAGCTTCTCAATAGTAAATCCTATTTCTTAAATACTGACTCTTGAATTTCACGTGGCAATTATGTTCCAAATAAGCTTCTTTTTTTTTTTTTTTCAATTAAGCCCTTCATAATATGTTCCCGTGTGCTCAGTGACTGAGACAATCAAATGAGCACCTGCTGATGAGTTATGGTTAGCTGAAGTTGCATCAGGTTGGGCTTTTTTCAGATGGCTGTGTGTGCTTATCATGCTGTGAGGCTTTGTGTCTGCTCAGCAGGGGCGTTTATTAATAAAAGCTAGCTGTCTCACTGCTTAGTCAATACCCCTACATTCACCACAGAGGTTAGCCAAGAAAGGAGCTCACAAATGTTTTATCTACTATCCTTTGTACCCTTGTGGGGATGAGACGTGTGTGTCTGCACCTGCGTAGGCTGGTATATGGCCGTAAATGTCCATTTTTGTGTGAGTACATATACATCTGAGACTCTGCTCGTGTGTGTGTGTGTGTGTGCTGGAGAAGGTGAATGACCACACAGAAGGCACATTAATCATCCTAGGGTTTTTTTTTTTCTTTCTTTTTTTTCCTCCCTCTGCCTCATGTAGTGTGAGTTGAAGCCTGATGGATGGCTCGTCTCTCAGGCTGGATTCCAATAGAAAGGCTGTAGCCTATCGACAGGCCAGAGACACCTCGGGGACTCCCCAGCTTACCCCCACAGCCCATACATCTCTGGCCAATCAGCGTGGCACCCCTCGTGTATTTATTCCACAGATGGTGGATGCACTGTCCCTTTCTGAAAGCCGCATTAGGAGACTCACTGCATTCACAGTCCACCAGGATTGTGCACGTAAAACTATATGTGATTATTTGGACGGGCTGCAGTCCGTCCATTATTCACGGTGCTGTGTTTAGGTTGAGGGCAGGATAAAAGTCATCGTTTACATTAGCTAGACCACCTACCTGACTCCATACCACACATTCTTCTGTCATGTGTCGGGTGCCCGCATAGCACAGGAACAAAGCAACAAACTAATGTTGTACATCTGCTGTACATTAAAATAAAAAGATGAATGACCTTCTCAAGATCAGGTTGACTCCTGACTTCCATGACGGAAAAAAACCCTAAAGGAAACACTATTGAACAAACCTTGTAACCTACTTTTTAAATGAAAGGTCACCATCAAATGTAACACCCAGGATTCTGGCTTAAGGTTTAACATTTATAGGCAGAGAGCCAGGATGTGTATCTAAAATAGGGAATCGACTTTGGTAGACTGAGGATAATTATTCCCGATTCTTTTTCATTCATCTGATGAAAACTGGCTACTTTACTAGTTTTTAATGGGATATCATTTTGCACGTCCTCTGCATAGCAGTTATATTGAATATTGTTTTTGGAAAAGCCCCTTCAAACTGTGTGGCTGCTTCCTTGAGAACAACTCCATGCAAACACCTTCTGCACTTTCTTGGCTCCGGAGGAATATACGAATGAACAGTTCATAAGTCCTAATAAATATGTCATGTAGATCTCCAGTCTCTCCTTTCTACATTTATATGTAAAACCTGCACTTGATCGGGTTCCTCAGCCGTACGCCCGCCGAGTGTGAAGTCGATCGGATGAGTGCTTATTGAGGAGTGATATACATAACTGAGGCTCCTTCCATTTCAGTTAGATACCAGTCGCCTTCAGGAATAGTTGTAGACATAAGACCTGTCTAATGGCTGATTTGTTGTTTGATCCGATTCAGTAATCTCTACGTTTTTGTATCAGTGCTGTTACTGCATGTAGAGACCAAACCTACAATGCAAAACAATGTCTTACCTTGATGTTGTGGAGGCTTGACTGCAGATATAATACAGATACATACCAAATGGCCAAACGATATAGTTAATGGGTTGAGTACGGAGACCATCTTTGAGCATGGCATTGTCTTGTTGTTGAGTTATTGTGAAGGTGTAATACAACAGATATCCAAAAGACATATCCAAAGTTAATTTCATTTCCCTGAACATTTTATTGAGAACCAGTTTTGTGCGTTTGCCATCTCTAACAGGGCAATCAGTCTGCCTCGCAATCCCCTCCTGAGTAACTAACCCAGATACGCCATTGTGTCACATTCACTCTATCTTTTGTAGTAACCTCCAAATTTGTCTCTTCAAGAAACCGATCATGTCCTTCACTCTCACTTTCCTCTCTTTTTGTAAATGATGGCCTCGTTGATTACGTACTCCTCCTACTATTTATCTTCAAAATTCCCCAGTTGTAAAGAAAATAGAGCAGATGGACGATTACACACAACTTATTCACACAATGCCACTTTTGCTCCGAACATTTGCACATCTTCATATTGTTTCAAGCACCAAATGTTGTTGTTAACCTCTGTGGAAAATAATGCAATGTGTCTTTTTCTCTCAAAAACAAAGACAATCTATAGGACCTGAAGCTGATGGCCTCTGTCACTCTCTGCTCATCTAGGATATCGATTTGAATCATTGACGCCTGAGAAACATCCTCATGGCTCTCAACTATATCTTTGTTGTGCTGTAGATTCTCAGTGCCTTCTTTAATACTGCTGCAGGGAGTTTGGGAGATACATGTCATGGCTGCAGAACACACCAGAGTCACCATTAGTGTTAAATATATTTCTCTAGTTGCATAACAGTCAGACAACATTTGGCCAATGATTTATCTAGTTGTTTACGGCGGGTTGTTGGCCGGTATTTGGCATTTCCTACATCATCCTTCCTCCGTGTCTCCCTTCCAAATTCAGGAGAAAAATCGAGCGACGCTGGTTTTGGGTTTCCGGGGCTGGCCAATGCTCCTGTTCGACCTTCATTTGGACTATTCACAGGATCGCTTAGGTTGCTTCTTGTTGTCTGACAATTAATAATGCAGAGACAGCATTAGCTCCCTCCTTTTTTTTCCTGATGTGAGAGAAAGAGAAGGGAGTGTGGAGAGAGGCACATTGTTTTTGTGTTATGAAAGTCACAATAAGAAAAATATAAATGTGAAGGCAAAACAGGTGGCAAGGAGTTCTAGAAAGAAGCTGGAAGTAAAAAGGAAAAGAACATACAGACTTTAGCCTTCCTCTCCTGTTTTTTATATTTATTTTTTTATTCCCTCTATGTCTGTCTCCTCCCTTCTCTTGTGTCTCAGTAACTCAGTGTTGTCATTCACCTAACCTTGGTGGCAGAGTGGAAGGTTTCTTTGCGCCTGCCAGTTGTTCTTGGCACGGCAACGCGAGGGAATAAACCTCGGCGCTTTCATGATGAGGCGCTTAGCAGATGTCTGATGAACAGCTCGAAGAAACTTCAATCTCCCAAGGACACAGTACCTTTGGGATCTGTGGTGGGATGTGCATGTTTGTGTGTGTGTGTGTGTGTGTGTGTGTGTAAGAGAGGAATCCGATTTTGCAATATCAAATCAGATATCAGATTTTTGGCTTGGTAGCCTCAGTGCCGAGAGGGAAAAAACAACAGAAGCAAAAACAGAACTTGCAGTAAATAGAAATAAATTGGATTGTGATACACAACAGGACACAAATAACATGCTAACAACATTCCTACACAGGAGGACACGTACGCACCACAGCCTTTTGATCTGCAGCTCACTGTAACCCGAAAGGTTGTGGCCTTCGTCATATAACCACTCAGAGAAATCTAACGTTTACAGTAGAATCGAGCCCTGCCTTCATTGTGTAGGTAACCGGTTGGTGACAGATGCTCGTGTAAAAAGCAGACTGACACAATTGATTGTGACGGTCTGGGTTGACGTGTCCTGAGAGCAAAGGAACAACCGTCTCGATTTCCAGGAGGAGATGAAGAATTTTACCCCCGGGGATGTCTCAGCCTTGAACATAATCGAGCCTGTCCACTGCCAATGTGGATGGACTGCTCTGAGTAGAGCTGAAACAAGGTTAGAATGTGGATAGCATACCAAATGGTATGGTATGGTATGCAAGGAACAGAAGTTACGTACGGTCTTACGTACGGTCTTACAGCAGGTCTTACAGCAATACAAGGTAATAATACTCTAGGAAAGCTTTTCATTTACAGTTACATTTAGGGCATTTAGCAGAGATTTTCATCCAAAATGACTTACAATAAGTACATTTGTCAGAAGAAAGTGCAATGGTATATCACAAGCAGTACAGTAAGGATTTCATAAGAACAAGTTTCAAGGATGCCCAATAGCTAAATTAACCCGTAGCTGGCGGGATAGTAATTATACTAGCTATAGGAATTACTCTGCCACCTACAAATGCTACAAACACAAGTTCAGATTAAATTCTTTACTCACTATAAATCATTTTGAGAAGGCATTGTTGAAGGCACAACACTTATTTATTTTGCTAACAAGCTGGTGATGTTTAGAAACTATTTAATTTAAGAATGATTAAGTTCAGTTCATTTTGGAAACTGAAAAGAGGTACTTTATGTTTGTAGGCTTTTCAGTTCAGCTTACAAAGTTGATTGCTGCAGTTTCCAAATCACAGGGGGAAAATATATGTTTCCATAGCATTACCTGGACATGAGTCAGAACGACATGCATGATTATATTACATTGCGATTTGGGCAGTCTCCACTCCGGATAATCCCTTAAAACGGCATTCAAGCACAAGTCTTTTAAGTGGCTCTGTGTGTTTCGAAGTATTGGGCCGGCCTCTCCACCGGGTTAAATACCTTGTTTGCTCCATTGATCTTTTTTTGCCCAGTTTCACTGGCATTGGTTGGGGCCCCCGACATGTTAACTTGATTAAAATGTGGTGGCTGGTACACGGGGTCGAAAAAGAGGGTTAACAGCTATCACGATGAAGTCTCATTATCACCCAGCAAATCCCACCAACATATCCGACCAGGTATGAGGTGGCGAGGGTGCAAAAAACGCTTAAACTGCCTCTTGTTACGGGCGTTCCCACTGTGGCTCAGAATGCAAATTGGTCTTAAAGCCAACTGTATCAGCGAAATGAGAGGGGGGGGCATCAGGGAAGTGTACGAAAGCATTCACACACACACCTAGCTCCCTCTCAAGGTCAGGCAGTATTGGCAAATGTTAAGATAAAAGCAGGCCCCCGGCAGCCGTGGAATAGTCTGAGATAACATCGCACTCAGCACTACATGAAGCACAAATGTGTTTAGGCTATGTATTTATTTATATCTGCGTTTTTTTTTTTTTTTTACGGGCCGCTTGTCTGCTATTCATGATATTGAGACAAATTGCGCCGTGGCCATGAAAGCCACTCTGCTGATTAACTCTTCGCGGATGGCTTTTTATCTGTTGGCATTTGATGTACGACATCTTTGTGAGGGCTACACGGTCGAACGCAATCACGGGGCCCTTTCTTCAGAGGCCCCCCCCCCTCAGATTGCCTGCTAGTTCTCGGGGGAGGGCCATCCTTCAGAAAATATTGACTGTTGGACAGTGAGCGCCTGCGTGTATTAGGAGGGCTGCTTTAGAGAGGAATTGCAACTGCCTTTGTGTGTGTGTGTTTGTGTGTGTTTGTGCCTGTCTGTCTTCATGTACTAATGGAGCAATAGGAGGAGAGAGCCACCCAGAGGCCAAAGGTCACTCGTCTTGTAAAAGAGAGAGAGGAAATTCCATTATCCTCGATACGTTGCTCCCAATTGCACCCACTCTGCGTCCCTGTGTTTTCTCTGGATGTTGATAGCCTACATTTACACATCCGTGAGGAGCTCCCGAATCTTTTGTCACACAGCTACAGCTCACCTGCTGCATTCTTATCTCTCCGCCAGGCTTCTTCTACAAACCTAGTTTTACTTTTTTTCATGGGAAGGTTGAAACTTAACCACATTTTGAACAATATCTCAAGGTTGTTTTCTCTTTCTTTCTCTGTTTTATTACGTTTGTGAGGAGTAGTGGCACGGAGTCCTGCTTAAGAGAGGGCAACTTCAATGATATTACACTCTCTTGGCCCTCACCTTTCTTCTTACCCTGGAAAAAAGCTTATAAATAGCACTTCTCTTTCATACGAATGGTAGGTGGTCATGCTAGGGATAGATTTGTTTAAGAGACATTGTATAGGCGGGAGATAAAAGAGCAATTTGCCATGTATTATTGTACTTTTATTGGGTGGAATTTCCCCGACGTAAGTGATGGCATTAGTAACTATTACGTTAGTGTTCTAGGGTAAATGTGCCCGTTTAGTCTGCTGCTGAATAGCGTATATTCAAATAGTAGCACTCAGACTGAAATCTCTCTCTCAAATACACATCCAACGCTGTGAAAAAGGTTATGCTCTGTCACCCAATAAGCCATGCTGCTTGGTGAAGAATGCCTGGTGGGATTCTGAGCTTGTGACTACCATTATAGGTCCCACTTGTCATGCAGGGTCCCTTGCTGATACCGGGATGAATATCAAGTGACAGTAATGTGAGGAGCATCAAGGGTTAATCTGTTGTTTGGGTTAGGGTTGAAAAAGGGGTCAGGTTAATAAATGGATTAGCGTTTGACACAGTTTCAAGTGTTTGGTCTGTTTTTACTGTTGTGTGTCTGCTTTTAGTGTCCTTGAGTTTCCTTAAAGGTGCTCATGAACAAAATGTATTATTACTTTTATTATTATTATGTGTAATATTTAGTTCACTTCCTTGCTAGTGCCGGCATTGGAAATAAAACCCCTTTCAATCTTGAATTGTAGAGATTTATCTTTACAAGATGATTCAACAGAATAACTTGAAAACGGGAACTCATTTCCGTCTTGTTGATATCAGATTGTGAAGAGAGTATCTTTTGTCATTTCATTTTGAGGAGTTTACTTTGAAGAATTATTCAACTTGGTGTCAAAGGCCCCTTGTGTTGCAAACAAAGTCGGGTGTCCAATTGGTACATATGTATTAATGGTTCATTGGCTCTACCTTCACTCCTGGTTCTTGAATAAATTCCCAAAACATTCCAAAGGAGCTGGAAGGATACACATGGTGCTGGGGCCCAAAAGTGGCCAAGATGCAGGTTGAATTTTATAGTGGAAAGCCGGTTTCATTTTCCCTAAAATGAAGCTTCCAGACAGCTGCTGCAATTGTATCTTTACAAAGACACAGTCACTAGCTAACACACATTAATCCCCGCCAGTGCCACGAGCTTTCTGCTTGAATGACAGTAATTATCGTTTCAGTCTTGACGTGGAGACACCAACACTCTTGATGTCTTTGTTTAAGCTAAAGTGAGAGCTACATGAACGCTACACTGCAAAACACAGTTGTCTGTGTGAGTGTGAGTGTGTGTATGTGTGTGTGTGTGTGTGTGTGTGTGTGTGTGTGTGTGTGATATCTCAAAATAAATCATAATAGGCAGTAGTCACACCAGCATCTGTTCTGGAGTTACTATATAAAGGGCATTGGAGTGAAAATCTCAACTGTGGATTTGCTTGTATTGGTATTCTAAAAGTTTAATTAACATTTTTATATAGAGTTGCCACCCATGTTTATCATCCTTACAAATAAATACAAGTAAAACTTCAAAATCCAAAATATATAGCATTTCCCCCCTCATGCTAGAGTCAGGGGCGCCGCCAGGGATTTTGGGCCCCAAGAAAATAATCTTTACAGGGCCCCCCAACACAGCGGTGACATTTTTTGATGCTATTTTACATACAATCTGTGGCGCTGTGTGACACCGCCGGTGCGCTACCTGCAGCTGATCCAGTGGACTGAACCATTTACGTAAATAGAGGGGGGGAAGGGGGGGCCCTACAGTCGTTGATGTTTCCAAAACAAATAAAGTTATTGTTACCAGGACATGGGAAATAAAACATTTGTGATTATATGTTAGTTAATAACTTAGTGGCATTATTTTTTCTGTATTATAATTTCATCATCATTAGGGGCCTCTCTGGGCCCCCCTCAATCATGGGCCCCTAGAATCCGTCTCCTTTACCCCCCTTTTCGGCGCCCGTGGCTAGAGTGGCCTATCCTATATCATTTTTACATATAGTATACTTGCATACTTGTAGCCTTAAAGCATGGTTTTACTTCGGAGGTATCCATATCTGGTACTTTTAAATCTTGTTTTTATCTGATTATAGAACAAAAGTTAATATTAACAATCCTCAGATGGCAAAAACCACACCACAAATTCCAGACCAGATATCAGGTCCATCCATCGAGGGTGTCTGGAGGCAGTTTAGAGGAGGGGCTGGACAGGAGGGGAAGGTCACACCGCAGGATGCTGCTTCTTAGCTTGGGCTAAAAACATGTATTCTATTAGTATGTCATGTACAGACTCTGCCTCACTCAAATAATATGAGCATGTCGGGGGGGGGGATCAAGGTCTTGCCCTTTTTAACCGTGTTCCTCTGCTCTGGGGTAACAGCCCCTGGGGCAGATAATAATGGAGTAATCCTCTTATCTGTTGCTGCTTCCCTCGCCCTCAAAGATCATTTTTCTTCTGCTCTAGTGTATCATTCCATACTGAGCTGGCACAGCACTGAATGTTTTCCCCCCTTTGAGTTTTGCGCACAGTTTGGCTCAGTTCAGATTACAACCAGTGAAATGCAATGAAAGTGAGAATTTGTACGAGCATTTTCGGAGAAAAGTCAGATGACATTAATACTGCATGAAGAACAATAGCTGCCCTCTAGGAGAAACTGTATTAATCGCTTCATTGATTCAAATAACTGTCCGTGATAAAGGTTTCTTAATAAACAAAATCATTTCAAAAACACAGAAGAGCTTTACACTTTTCCTCCTGGTTCCTCAGCTAAAAAAAGATTATATTTTACTGATAAAACACAACATAATTTTTTTATTAAAACACACGTATGCACTCAGCAGCCTTACAATATTCCCCCGCGAAGCTACACACACATTGGCACGCATATTAGCACCTCCGTCCAGGCATGTTGGACACGGTGTGTGAAAGGTGCCCTGCTGTGGGGTTGGTGGCAAGGACTATTTCTGTACTCGCTCTCAGACAGAGAGAGACGAGCACGACGCGGAGAAGATGAACTCTCATCACGCTAAATAGCACCGAGGGCCACAAACCACAGCTTACATTAGCATGCTGCTTTTTAAAGCTTGCCTGTGTGCCCTTGGGCCACATGGTTTGCAGAAAGGTCGTGTGAGACCCGCAAGAACATGTGCCAGTCCTAATAGCTGAGGCATAGGATTTCATAGATTCATCACTGTATTTTCAGGAGAAGGTCAGTTTTAGTGTAAATGTCCTGCTGTTTTTATATTGGAGCACACATTGACTGCTGTTTATGTGGATTTTTCACTTAATATGACCAGAGGGTGTATTGTTATTGTTATTATTCATTCATTTTATGGCTGATTGCCTAATGCAAGTTGTTCCTGCACTTCACAGCATTAAACTATGCCAGAGAATGTATTGTACTATTACAAGGATTCCTGTCATTGTGTATACTTTACTAAATAAGTTAAATCTGCAATATATTGGCGCTCTGCATTTCAGCTACTACTGCTAAATTTGAGATACAAGATACTTATTGTCACACACACAATGGAAACATAGTTTTTATTGTCACACATATAGTAGAAACACTGAGAAATGAAATTATAATTTTGCTTTTTCCCTAAGATAAGGTATACACTTATAAAAACATGCAAAAAACATGTACAAAAGAACAAAATGTATGCAGTTTAGCAGATTTCTTTTGTATAGGCCCTGCAAATACAAAGGTATGGATATAGTGCAATGAGCACGGTGCAAATGTGCAACTTTACAGTTCACACAGTTACTTCCATTCAACCCTCCTGTACAACCAAAATGTGTGGAATGAATCTACTAGTAAGCTGACATAAATGTGCACGTAGGCATGCGCTAAGTCCCTCTCCATGCAAACGTGTTAATATTCCCGCGCTGTGATGATGGGCAGTAAAGAAAACTACCCTGTGGTAGCTTTTGACTGAAATGGCATTTCTGTGAAAAGTCAGTGGAAAGGCCTCTCAGAGGGATTCCTTCACTGTAAATCCAACCCAGCAGCATCTGACAGGCGCTGACTAATTCAGTTCAGACAAACATAAGTGTGTAAATGGGGAGATTGCCCTCCCACAGTTAGATTAGGATCATTATTATTATTATTATCATTGCAAAGGCAACATTGTCCAATAAACCCTGACATTTTTTGCTATTTAAAAAAACAAAACAAGCCCCTCAGTTGAGTTATTCGCCTGTTTTCATCAGGATGTCAACCGTAAACTGTCTTTGAAAGTGTATTGAGAATATCTTCCTGTGTATTTAAAGAGTAGGAACATGATGTTGTGACATCAAGGTCCTACACGTTGGAAAAACAGGTAAAGTGAGTGAATAGCACTATGTCCTTCCTCAGTCACTGTTGTAGAGAAAGACCAGCTTGTCCTGGACACATTTCATATCTTTTCCACTTACTTGGGTTACTTTAGGATTGGTTTTAAACTGTGAATTCAATAAGTTATCAGGCAAACTATCCCTCCTATAAATGTCCTGATCCACCTTTGATCAAGGTTCGGGTACAGTCCCCTTGGCTTTCACTTTCAATACCAAAAGTTGAGTTAGTGATCGAGTCAACCCTGTGATCATGCGATCACTCATGTCTCTGATGTCAAGGTGTGTCCAGTAGAATCACTGCAATTGCAATGTCTCAGCTATAAGAATGGAACAATGGTCAAAGAAGAGAAACTTCCCTGTCAAATCCCTGTTACGTGTTGCCACTGCCACAAGCACATAAACCAACTTACAGCAAGTTGCCGATTCACTGAGGGATTTGAGGTTTTGCAGCAACGAGCAAATGAACAGTGGAGTAGCACGAAGCATGAAAAGGGTCTCCGTTGCCCTGCTGCTAGAGAGGAATTGAAGATTGCCGGCCTATTCTCATTCTCAGGGCATCAAATGCCGATCACACCCCTGGCTGATCCAGAACACCCTTTAGCACTGCATGAGACACACCAGGCTTTCAGGTAACTTCAATGGAGACCCATCCGTGTCATTATTATCCCAGAGTTGGGATGAGAACGTGTCGGGATTGGACACGATGAGCATTGACAAGACAAAGACAAAATAAATATGGAGATATAATGGACACGCAGATTTAACCGATTCAAATTAGCCAAAACAGAGTTCCCAAAATAATGAGTGTATCATTAAAACAATCAACCATTTTCTTTTCATCTAGTCAAATAACCACAGCTAATGACTCTATATCCGTTCTACTCCTGTCCTGTTTCTGTGGTCTCAGCATTGAGACTTCATACTAAGTGAAGGGGATGTCGTCTAATCCCCTTCGATTTGTCCTACAGATTCTGGATCTCTATATATCTCCCAGAGCACAGGATTCGTAACCCACAATGCCTTTCGGTTTCCCAGTCAGCACTTCCTGGTTCCACTCAGCCAGGGTGTGATATTGTATCATATAATAGAATCTAATAGAGGCGGGCGACAGCGGGGACATAGGGAGATGTATTGTTTGTTGGATGGGGAAGAGTGGGGCCCATTTGTCAAGCCGTTATCGGTAGCATCCCAGAATTTGTCAGAGTCAATAACAAGACTGGCTGTGCATTGACAGACAAGCCTCTAACTTACAGTGAATCTGTAATTCTTCACCAGACATCGACGTCTACGCATCAGCTCTATATATTACAGCTTGTTTTGGCAGGGATTGAGGAGACACCGAGGGGACACCGGAACCGGGAGTGGAATACTAACTAAGTGTGGCCTGGATGCGTGAATAGCAGGAGAGTTTAGACACTACAGCCAGTTTCTTTTTCAAGTGTTTGAAGAACCAATATTGAATTTGGAGATAATGTGGGGGAGATGAAACACTCAGCTGATCAGACGGCTATTAGCCGCATCCTGCCGCTACTTGTTTAAAGTGCTTTTTCACTCTCCTCTCCTCTCACATATGCTCTTTTAAGTGTATTCATATTGAATGTTGGGAGATACACATCTTTAAATAGAACAGCGGGTGCATGAAGGGCACTTGTGGAGGAGGGCTGCAAGGGGAAAAACAACTTGATCTTTGATGTCTGTCTGTTTTACTTAACCCCGCGCAAAAGAAGCCTTGATGAGATTCCACGATCGATAAGCGTCCAGGGACTACAAGGGATCAAATATGGGGGCCTTCTTTCCCGTCCACTCCCCCCCCCCTTCGTATTCCGGGTCCCCACGATGACTCCTGCACCTGTGCACCCCCCCGAGGAGTGACTACGCCTCTGTTCGGTGGCTCCAGTTGCATACGTTCAACCCAGCCTCGCAGCCGCTTTCATAGTGTAATGATTGTTGTTTGAGGAAAAATGCCTCCTGGGGATGGTGAAGCAAAGCTGCGGTTGAAAAATGATGTTCCCACACAATTATGCAAGGACGGTGTATCCAGTCTCCCACACCCCCCTTCCCTCTGCGTCTTTTGGTCAGCTGACAAAATGAAGGGGAAACATACACAGATTCACAGTTGTGGTTGGAGTCAGCAAGGTGTGCCAAGTATTACAGCTGTATACTACAATCAATGACCTGGCTACCAGAGAGCAGGGATCAATGAAGGCCTCCCTGTTCACACTGCAGGCTTCTCTTGTTTTTTTTCTCCTTTCTCATGGACATTTGCTTCAGTCGGGGTTTTTTTTATTGCTCAGCCTAGGTGGTGAGATTAGTTGCAGCGTAATTCAAGGCAGACAGATGGAGACGGATCAGCGCTAAGTTTTATTTATTAATCTATTCATCGGGGATTGACTGCAAATACCTTTTTTTTCTGTCAGCCAAATTTCCAAGGGCTGCTCATGAACATGTGGTCACAGGCTTTCCAAAAAAAAAAACATAAAAGCGCCCTGGCTTTCTTACAGATTTGATCCTTTTATTACAGGGTCAGGCAAACACGGCGCAGCGGGGCTAATTTCTGCTGGGTTTTGAGAGCAATCGGCTCATCGCGTCTTTAAATCCCTTGTGAGGACGGAGGATTGCACTTATATAGTTGTTGATTCTCTGATTCCCCGCTGTGTTGGAGAGAAATCACTGCTGACTGCTGTCCTTTAAGAGTCAGCGTGTATGTAAAGGCATTGAGGGAAAGTTGAACCTGCTACCCAGATCAGTTTGAAGATGGTGTTTGATTGCGTACAACATGATTGCAATGTGAAGGTGATGTAGCTTGTCATTATGTTGACAGCAGGTCTATTATGCTGAAGTGACTTGCGTGTTCATAAGTTGTCACCTAACAGAAATAATCGAAACAAAACTAAAACTTGTGCCCCGAGGATGAAGCTTGCTCAGAATGTGGAAGAACCTGCAGGTGGGTTATTGCTGACTAAATACTTTTTGTTGGGGATGTCACTCTTTTTATGATGAACTTGATTATTCCAACCCAGTTTACACTTAGTCATACCCCGTGTCTTGCATAATACACTGCCAAAAGAGCTCAAATTCTGAACTTAACAGCTACTTGTCTGAATGAGAATTGAGACGTTTGCGAGAGTTTCAGAAAGGCAGCCGGGGCCAAGCTGAGAGCTTTCTAATTCCCCTTTTGCCTCTTGGGTCGTTTGGCAAGCAGAGAGCTCTAGAGAGAGGGAGAGAGGTTGTGGGAATGCCATCTCCCCGCTCTCTATCCTAATTCTGTTGCTCAGGCCCGGCGCAGTCGGATAAAGGGGCCACCGTCACAGCCTCCAGTGTTTCAAGTCCGATTAATCCTCTGATTAGGTTAATCCAGCAATGCTTCAGTGGAGGGAAGTCCCCCCACCCCCACTCCAGAGCCTCTAACTTGTAACTATGAACTATGTTTTCCCCTTCTTTTGTATTTTTTGTATGATTTATCTTTACTCTGAGGTTAGAGACGTGGCTCTTTTATTACACCCCACATTCCTTGAAAGTGTTTAGAGTAGATAATTTGCTTTCTCGCCCTCTCGATTTAATTACTGTTAGTTGAGTCGACCCCAAGACTAGAACCCCGCGTTCCATTGAGCGTCTGCTCATTGTTAAAAGAGACAAAAGCTAATGAAAGTCAGGTATACGGGAACTTGCTGCACCTCGCACCACTGTAACACACAATAGGAGCCATTTCCTGATTTATCACCCGAGTCGAATGAATAGAAGATGTTAATGAAGGTCAAATGACCAACTGCTTCCTCTGGGTTCAAAGTGAGGTTGGGTCTATTAAATACATCCACACACACTCATTTATTTAACCCTCTGAAGCTCGATGATGGGAGGGCATTTGTTTCACACAGTGTTTCTTCTGTTATTGTAAAGAGTTTCCACCCAATTAGCCTTTAAGGCCTTACCTATACGGAAAAAGCCCTCCCAGAAAAAAAGATAAATAAGAAGTGGTAGCTGATGTGCTAGCCTCCCAGGCAAATACCTGGTGTATTTATTTCTTGTTTGGTGGTAATCCTGTTTTTCATTGTTTTTTATGAGTGATTTGTTATCGCTGTACATACCTTATTAGACTTGTTTCTACTGATTATTGGAGCTGATTGGAGCTGATTTGTATCCGCCAATGAGCAAGTACAAAAGTCAGTACAAAAAACCCCAGCTCATCTTGGTAGGAGTGTGGTTGAGCACTGAATTTCTACAAGACGTGCAGACATTCACATCTCATTTGCACGTGACAGTAAGTTGACTTGAAATGGGTGAGTATGGCACATAGTTCACTCATCTTCAGAGTCTTTGAAGTCATGTTTTAGGCTTTTAGCTCATGGTGTCACACGCAGCGTAACACGGAGGGAGCAAGCCAGAGTTCGCGTTTCTCCACACTTTGACGTGTAGCCGCAGGTAAAAACACTGTTGTGCTGCGAGATCAAGCCAGTGACCTTTCAGTTACACGATATTCTCTCGGACATCAAGGCCTACCCGGCTCCATCTCCGGATGCAGGAGCCCCAGAGCAAGGAGCGTCACTACGATCCTAAGTACTGCTGTGTGACAACTGGTTGGATATCGCCCCCCACCCCCAGCAAACCACACTGCTTCAAGTTACACCGGGCACCAGACTAAATGGGCTTAAATTTTTAATTTGTGCTGGAGAACAGAGATCACATCTTGGGAGGATAGCATATCTGTAATTTATTTAAGAACCACCACAGAGGAAGAGAGTTATTTTGGATGCTGGTTGGGGAAGTATCCATGTGGCATTTTATTGTTCAGCCCAAGGGGGGTTTCGTAGGTAGACTCCACTCAGCAGTGACCTTCTCTGGGCTGTAGAGGAGCGCTGAGGATGAACATACTATTTATGCTACCAACCTCGGGTAGAAAAAAACGTTGAAACTATCTCTCTTCCGTTCCTGAAGAACAATGAAAGAGTTTGAATAATTGATTTGAGGTTTTGCTTAAATTCTGAATATTTCCCAGAGAAAAAGTCATTCACCAGCTCCGTCGCCTCTTTTCCGATTTCACTAAAGAGCGCAGTGAAGAGATCTTGACTTCCTTTTTGGTTAGATTTGCCGGCGTGAAATGAAAGCTCTGTCGCCGCTAATTACAAGCGGGCCTGATTAGTGCCGACAGGTGTGGCAGGTGTTGTGTTTACTCGAGCAGCGGCAAGAAACATGCATGTTTCTGCAGTCATTTATTTATTAAATCACCGTCGAAGCTGCCACTTATTGTGGGGCGAGTGTGTGCGAGGGTGAAAGTGGGGTAAAAAGAGGGGGGTGGGGGGGCTGCTGGCGGTGGCACACTATCATGCAGTTCATCCTTAATGAGTGTGGATTAGCGGGGGATGATCCAGGCTTTGCAAAACCCCTGGTCTAGGGCCGGTGGAGGTTTTGTGTGTGTGTGTGTGTATGTGTGTGCACATGCTTGGGTGTGCAAGTGTGTGCGTGTAGTGATGGGAGGTAACAACGCAGTCAGTTTAGAAATCTTTCCCAGAATTCTCCACAATGGCTGATAACTGTACTAATACATTGGATGATTGTGTGTTGTGCGTGTGTGCGCGTGTGTGTGTGTGTGTGTGTGTGTGTGTGTGTGTGTGCGTGTCTTGTCCTCTCCGCACCAATCACAGTTCAGCATATCAGCCGCCTCCCATTGCGGATGAGCATAAGAGCTGATTAATATTTCTCCGCAGTGATTTACTCAGATTTAATTTGTTTGCGAGCTGTTTCCTGTGAGGGGATAACAAAAAAAAAAAATGTTTGTTACTTTTTTTTCTTTCTTTTTATGATTACTCAACATGGTATCAAGAAGGAGCATCTTAGAAAATTAAAGTGGGGAATTATAATGTTATGATTATTTCATGATTGGACTCCATGGGGTTTTTTGGATGCTTTGTTGATAATGACCCTTAAGGCGTGCGTTTTTTAGTGTGCTGTGACTCAGTGGTACAAATTATGCCACAGCTGTGAGAAGGGTTTAGGAGAAGCTGGTGACCGTAACGTCACCACCACTTTGAATTTGCATGCTGGAAGTTCGGGTTTGTCTACTTATGAGCTTCTCTGGAGCTGTAAACCAGTCAAGGAGTTTGTGTAACTACAGTGAATGGACATTTTTCCATCCTCTGTAAATCTCATCCCTGAGTGAAATGAATCAAAACCTTCATATTGCAAGAAGTTGAGTTAAGAGGCAGGAAGTCGTCATTTCAACGGAGGTCCTGAAGCTTTGGCCTTTCGCTAAATGCTCCCTTATGCCCTACAGTCGTTTTGACCCCAAGGTCAAGTTAACAAGCTGACTTTTCCCAAACACAGCCCCTTTCGTCTCAGTTTGATGACAGCCATCTCTCTTGCCGGCCAGTTACTAATCCGGAGATTTGCAGCAGCTGCACAAAGACATTTACGATGATATGGCCGCTTGTCACAATGAAATATGGGCTATTGTCACCAAACGGCGAAGCCATTCCTCTATTCGCCCCCCGGACCTCTCCTGTCGCAAACACACAGCGAGCGCGTACAGTGCGAGATGGAAATCGCATATTCAGACAAACAGGTTTCGAGAAGCAGACATAAACATGTGGCCTGAGAGATGTTTTATAATAATTAATCCGCTGTGTCCAGTCCCAACAGGACTCTACCCCCCCCACCACCACCACCAATCTACCGCACACACACTCTCGCACGCTCACCCCCCCTCACAGCTGTGACCGGCTCAGCCCCTTTCCAAACCAATGTCACCGTCGTCCCTATCGAAGGACACCAAAGGGGGATTTAGTCTGTCTGCCTGTCTCCCTGCTAAACCCCCGAGCACCTTCACAATAGAACCCGCACTGTATTTTATCACAGCCATCATATCATGAACCATTAACACGAGAGCCTACAATAACATTATTTATGGAGGCGTTAATATTAATATCGACCCGGGTGCTGTCAGGCGAGCTGATTTACAGACCGCCGGGACGCCGGGCTGTGTCGGGTTGGCAGGTGGACTAATTGAATATCAGTCACCGTGTACAACACGCCAATGGTAGACGCTCGGCCACCATTGAACGAGGACACACACACACGATTGTCCGATCCATACGAGGCACGCATGACCTCCCCTCCATTCCGAAGCGTTTGCAGGTGTGCATCGCCTCCTCACCAACTCCTTTCCACCAAATGTCACACGGCACCACTCATGACTCCGCTGAGAGAGAACGTTAGCATAATGGACGCTTTTCTGCACTTATCTGCACGGAGCAGGCCTTCGCTAATGAAACTTCAGTCAGAGTGGCTCATCGCGGCGGTGTTTCATCCGAGTGCGAGCGGCGTGTTGAGTGGGTGGAGGTCCTCCGACGGCGGCGCGCGGGAGGTGCAGGATTAGTTAACGGCCGTTGGAGAATAATGAGGTTGCGAGGACAAAGTCACTCTGGTTGAGTGTCGAGTTTGTTTTCGAAAGGCTAACTCGCCGCCGATGTCACTTTGACAAAAAAGGCTTTTCACAGGATGGATTTTACAGGAAGGTCATTGAAACGGGGCAAAAAATAGAAGGCTGGAACGACTTGCAGCCTTTAATTGATCAGAAAACGACATGCACACATTCATTGCTTACATGCTGTATGTAAAGACGTTTACTGGGAGAGACTGTTGGCCAGGTAATCTTGTTTTTTTCACTGATGTTTAAAGCCTTATCATTGGCTCTTTCACAACATTTCCCAGTTCATCAAACTCCTTTTGTGCAGAGGAGACAATGATTGAGATAATAAATGTATTACCATGATCTTAGATGGCACCAACATGTTAAATTGCCAAAATGCTAAAAGGTGCAATTCTGACATTGACCACAACTAAACACTTGCACTACTCTTTAATTTCAGCTTCTGCAAATGATACCATTCGCTAGCCTAGTCCTTTAAAGTATTATCTAGCTAGCAATACGTGGATACACTTTGGTCCAAAACAAAGGGATGGTCATTCCTTTTTTCCGTCTTTGTGTCTGTGAAGATTAGCAGTCATCCAGGTTCGTGGTAATCTAAAAGCGAACTGGACTTGCCATGGCGACAAAGCCTTCAAAGATTGCACTCTTTGTCTTTTGTGGGTCAGGATGTTGCCTGGAGTAGTTGGAACGCGTTTGAATGACTAAAGGAGGTTATTATCCAATGAATGTCTCATTATGTCTTTGTCAGGGCCAAAGGGGGGCTCGATTGGCGCCTGAGTGCCTTGCTAAATGGCTTTGATATGGAACAGTCATTTCCATGAAGTCGAGCATTTTTTTTACATATCTATTTTTCGGCATTTAGCCAATTTTCCAAAACCAGAGCAATTTACAGCGATTGATCAGGTGGAGATGTGTTCCGAGACGTCACAAGGAGGACTATTGTCTCCAAAGTGGACAGTATAAACAGACCTGCTACGGGTCCGCATCGGTCCACATCAGTGTGTGCATGAGTGCATTTGGTAGTGTAACTGAGGCTCAGGAGGCTTACATTCCTGATAGAGAAAGGAAGGCTTAGTGCCAATGTCAGAGGAATAATCTGCTTCCGATTTATTGTGTGATAGGAATTAAACGGAAATTAATTTAACATTCCTCCATCTTTAATATGAGCAAAGACGCTTTAAAGCAAATGGTTTTAGTGAACACGCGTCTAAAACTAGTTGCCTCAGTCATGAAAGACTTCCAGGCATCTGTTGAGCAGTTGCATGTGACTGTGTGTGACATCGCCGGTCGGGAGATCAAGCGAAGGTAAACGGTGTCAGGGAGGGGGCAACAGAAGGCTCTACTTTTATTACCTCTTCTTCCCTAATGGTTTGAAGCATTTTCAGGAAGGAAGAGATGATGACATTGCCCGTCTGTGTCAGTCTCACAGAAATCCAGTCCAGTATTATATTGCCTTTTTGGGGCAATACCATAACTTGCTGTCATGTTCAAAAGTAAGACACATATGTAGAAGCAGCACCGAAGCTCTATTGTTTCCTGACTTCTCTCTCTTCTCTTATTTTTTACAATCTTATTCCTCCTCTTGTCATTTCCCCTCTCCCTCTTCCTCTCAGCTCGTTCTCTCATCTCCTCCCCCATTATCTCCTCGCTTGTCTTTTCCTCTCTGCTCATCCTCCCAGGTTTCTCCTCCTCTCCTCGCCTGTCTTCTCTTCTGTCTTTTTCCCCCTCGGCTTGTGTTCACCTGTCGTCTCCTCGCTGCCTTCCTCTCGTTCAACTTGTCCCGTCTTGACTTTCTCCTTTCTCCTCTTGACTTATCTCCTCCTCCCCTGTCACTGTCTGCTCTCCTCTCTCTAAAAACCCTTCTCCTCCCGCCTCCCTCCTCCTCGTGTCTCTCTATCTCTCACCCTGACACATCCCTTCTGATTACCTCAACTTCACATTTCCCCTCCTCCTTTCATCTCACACCTTCTCCGCACTTCACAGCCATTTCCTCCTCTCTCTTTTCAACCTCTCTGTTCTCTCCCCTTCTCCTCACTCTGCTGAAGGTCTGGCTTTTAATTGCTCCGGGGTATATCAGTCCTTTTATGCCTGGAGAACAATGGGGAGTGAGGGGGTGAGTGTGCGAAGGTGAAGTGAGGACAAGACAGGAAGACATCAGGTGCTACCATGGCAACATTTTTTTTTAAATTTTTTTATTCAAAGAGAAGAAAAATGTCTTTACTTTTGTCACGTCAAGGCTGAAACAGCGTTGACATTTCTTCATCCGAGGTTGAGATGTGCACTTTTCTACTTCCCTACGAGCAGACCTGTTGACATTTGCACAGAGTAGGTCAGCCTTGTGTTTTTTTCTTACATGGATTTGTATTTTTTTCCCCCACTGGAAGTTCCGTGTTCATCTATTCTGAATGTGCCCGTGGTCACGTGGCTGAAAAATAAATACATGGACCCATTTTCTGAGCATGCATGTTTTTTCATTTCCCAATTTGCCATGCACCATGATGCTCGGCCATCTGTCTCCGCGCGGTGGCTAAACCTAATGCCAATATGTTGAAGGGGTCATGAGAAAACAAACCGGAGCTGCTTTCCACACGAGTGGACGGAGCATAACTAAACCTCCAATCTGCATCAAAAAAAAAAAGGATCACGCTCTCACCTGCATGCTATTGTGAGGAACTCCGGGGCGAGATTTTCCACTATATCTGGGATGTTGATGTGGGATGAGTTTTAGCTTCCGTGCCGTTCTGACCAGTGCTTCATTCCGGCTTATTAATGGCAACTTGCCCAGCCGAGGGAGTGTCTCATGCGACGGAGGAAGCGGTAGTGCAACAGCGTGTGTGCAGTGAATAAATGCTGTACATTAAACAAATTCCCCCGCGCTCGTCTTGGCAGTCGAGCGTGTGGGAGGAGGAAGTATTGCAGAATCGGCCTCGCTTTTTCTTCTCTCTCTCTGACACACACATCCAACCACACATGAATTTATTTCAAGGCGTTTATTTTTTTAAACAAACTTTCAGACTCACCTCGTGCAAAATGATTTATACGCTCGCAACTGCATTCAATAACACACAGCATTCAGTGTATTTGTGTGTGTGTGTGTGTGTGGGGGGGGGGGGGGGGGGATCCTTTTGCAGCCAGCCTGTTAGTTGACACTCATTGGCTGGCAAGGGCCAACCTGACCCCAGCGGACTGTCAGAATGTAGGTTCATGGTGACCGTCCGTCGTTGAGGTAATAGTCCCCGGGGAGGATGCTGGGAAACCGTCTACAAGCAGTTCATGAGCCAAAGACTCCTTCAGAGAAATGTGTTCTCCTTTTTTCATTTCCCTTTTTCATCCTACAGCATAAATCACTCTTATTAACTTTCATTTGTAAAGACTTTTGAGAAAATAACATTTCATAAATGCTAATACTTAAAGGTTAAGTAGGTGATTCTATTCAGAAATACTTTGTTATTTACTTGAAATCCTCATAACATACAGATAGAAATTAATACATTAAATGCTCTGAATAAAAATGGGGGCGTGGAAGGACTGTAAAAACCCCGTCCAATCCAAAAAGTCGGGGCGGAGATAATAATTGGATGGCCTGCCTGTCTGTCAATGTTTATTTCCTGATTGGCGCTCCGGGGGAGCGGCTTTGAACAGAGGTCTGAGCGAAGGGGGGGGGGGACTTTATTCAAAGAAGTATCTGTGTGGTTTTCCCAAATGACCTACTCTGCCTTTGAATTCATAAATTCCATATTTGAATTGCTTAAAGAAGCAGATCATTTGATAGCAGCAGCGGTCAGCATAATTCATGATGCTCATGATAACATAGAATGAATTATATGTTCTCATTACTTGCAGTCTATCTGCATAGAGATGTGCATCGAGAACTTAGCATAAATGTTGTGTTTTCAAGTCTGTTATTTTGGCATTTCTACCAACAACAAGCCCTGCAGCTCATTCAGCGGGGAAGCTCTCCCATGGGGAGCCTCCTTGTCCATATTAATTGATCACGCCCCTGTTCGTCCATCCCACCAATGATATTCATATCGTTATCTAGAAGGAGACTCTGGGCACGGGGGTAATGATGAGCTCCTCTGACCTTTCACTGGAGATAACCTTCCTTTTGCTGCTCAGTGGAAGCTCCTTAGGGTGGACTCACAGCCGAACTGACCACAGGCTATATGCTGGATATCGACTGATGCTACGCTGCTGTGGCCATGCATAGAGAGTCACACAGGAATCCTTACCATTACATGTAGAAACACACACACAAAGTGTGTCCATAACAGAATAATAATGACTGCTGATATAAAATAAATGCCTGCTCAAACATGGATGCATTCCTCCATATGCACAAATTGCTATATAATTGCTATAGAACATGCATCGACCCCTCTCATGCCCACTGCCACACAGTTGGACCAGCCTCATTAGAGATGTGAAGGAGAAAAATATATATATATATATATATATATATATATATATATATAAAATTAAGCCAGCAGGGATTTCATGCAGATTCGCACTCCACTGCTCTCAGGCAATCAGCGCCAAGCCTCCTCTTCGCCCGAGAACTGTCGTCCCGCGGTCACAAAGGGCAAATAGGAGCGAGAGAAACTCATCTCAGCGTTTGGTGAATTCCCCCACCAACCACTTGAGGAGGCAGTTCATTTAGTAGTCCTTTTCATTAATGTTTCTCTTTCATTTTTTTCCCCCCTCTTTCTCTTTTACTCCCTCTACCGTTTTTTCTCCCCCGTCTACTTTAAAAGGTGCAAGTGAGCGAGTAACAAGAAGCAGACGCAGAAGAAGAAGAAGAAGAAGCGGATGGAGCTGCTGAAGATATGAAGCAAAAGAGATTTTGAAAACAACCCAGTGGTAGGTTGGCTAATTTTTTTCCCCCCCACATGCCTTGTTGAGAGTAATGTGTTGTGATTCTCCAGAAGGAGAGCCCTTTATAATACATCGTTGGGCGCAAATACATCCTTTTTTTTTTAATAACCCTTAGATCTGTCGATTGCTATCTGCTTCCTTCCTTCCTTCTTTCCTTCCCTCCTTCCTTCTATATACTGTGGTTGCAGATTTGTGATGGCACAATGCCATGTGAATCAGATATTTTCTATTCTTGTCCTTATCGTGTTTCACCCCACTGCAGATGCCACTTTAAAACGGTCTGATGCGACCCCATGCTTCTTTATCTTCTCTTCAATTTTGCGATGACACTTTTCATTCAAATATGCTACAGGCGTTTTTTTTTTATATAAAAAAAAAAAATACCTGTTTTCAACTTGCAAAGTGGGGCTGCGACAGAGCATCTTATCCTCTCCTGATTGAGGAGCTGACGATAACTCCTATTTTTCCACATAAATAATGTTTTGCTGTCACTAATGGACTCTCGCACAGTGCACAGGAGGCAATTAATCACAACAATAGAGGAAAACACCCGTATCACTAGATTCCTCTGCTGCGTCACCAAAAGTCACTGAATTGAATCCAAGTTTGTTTGAAAAGTGATACCGAGAGACCGGCGTCCTTATTTTCCCCTTCTTAACTCTTCACCATAACCTGGCACGCTGTAAACTGTCACCCCCCCCCCACATATTTCTGTTCTCCTGGTGCTAAACCCATCCATCCATATTGACAGCTGAGTTGAGGCAGAGAGCGAGAGAGCTATCATCTACCTGTCACAGCAAGTCGGCTCCGAGGAGCTCCTCCTGTACCGCCGCTACTCTTTTATTCAACAAAGCGTCTGCGCTTTTTCAGATCTGGAAAGCATCACGCCTCAGTTTAGAAGTGTAATGTACCCAGTTTTTTTCCCAACTTCATTCATATTCCACGTCGGTGCATATCATTAAATGCAGAATTCAATTTAAAAAAAAAAGGTTCCCACACATACTCTCTTTGAAATTAATTAACTCATTATTTTTGCACGGCACGCAGCGTTCGGCATCCTCGTGAGATTAGTAGAGTCCAAAAAAGTCTAAAAAACCCCCATCCTCGGCCTTCCATAATTGAAATCAGCTTCTTCTTCTAACGCTACTCAGTCTTGCATCATTTGTCTATTTATTTAACTTTCACTGGAATAGAAAATCTCTTCATGGATGGGGTGACAGCCCATTTACTTCCTACAAGCCAACAACAATAAAACAGTCTCTGTTTTTTTTTTATTATTATAAATAAGACATCTGGTTTTGCTTTTCATATCATCGCTATCAATTTTGCAATGAAACCCCCAACATTTAATTTAACATAGTGTATGTTGTATGTCTGCGTAGATTAATTTTGACTCATCCAGATATAACACCATCAGGCCGAAAATGTAATCACTCGGTTGTCTGGCGAAAATGTCCTCATCTCTGGAGCTCCAGTCCAGTGGATAGTTTAATTTCAATCTGAGATATCTACTGTGGTCGAGTCCACTGCCATTACATACACTGCACATCCCCGTCCTCATTTCCATATCATAACTTGATTATTAGTGCTGCCGGCAGAGCGGCAGACATGCAGAAACTGCGGATGAGAGCCAGCTAATGGGTGTCACAGCAGATGCAGGCCCAGACCCTCCCCCCCCCCCACCTCCATGTGTGGGTGGTGGGTGGGTGGGTGGGGTGGGGGGGCTGCTTCCCGTCACTCTGCCGCCGGAGGCCATCAGGCTCATAAAATAACAGCTGTATTTGGCATATTGGGCTACGATGATAGTGAGGCCTCGGTGACCCGATTCATTTGACTGCAGAGATGGTGGAGAGGCGAGATAGCACATCTGGACCCCCCACCACGGGCTCAGCAAGCTGGAAACTGAAAGAGCACAGCGGTGGGGGTTTTTACTGCCCGACTGTGTTTCATTTACACATCAGAGTAAAGGAGAATTTACATTCTTTTTTCCAAACAAGTTCCATCTATATATTCATCCTTAAACATTGTTTGTGGCCGGTGATGCTCTCCTGGGCTGCTTTAAAAATTCATGACGGGTCATGTAGAGGTCAGGTGGCTTCTACCAGTGAAAGGATTGCATGCTGAAAATCATGTAATGTATATGTAGTATGTGCAAAAAAATGAATACAAAAATCATCACACATAAAGTAATGAGGCACATTAAAAATGCCAGCAATGACATCACACCCATAGTGCACATTAAAATAAGATCATTAAGACTCGCTGCCGGTCTTACATATTGATGAGTCTTAATTGCTTGCAGATAAAACATGTGTTCACTTGTGATGTTGACCATATCAAGCAGAAAACCAGTGAGGAGTTTCATTTTATTTTTGAAATTTTATTTTGCCTAACAATGAGATATCCAGTTAGATAATAATAATAATAATAATAATAATAATAATAATAATAATAATAATAATAATAATAATATCGTTGGGTGCTTCATGTGGTTCATATCAACTGGTGAGATCAGTGATTGTGTTTGGTTCACTTCTTTCAGTCTGGTTGACATAAAATGGAAAACATGGCCCCCAGGGGCCAGTAGTGAGGCCTGTGGATGCTTTGTTTCTCGGTTTGCACACTCAACGTTTGGCATTTAAATAACCCAACATGTACAGATGCATCTCAGATCGATGCTTACCTGTGCAGTCGATGCTGATTCGAGGAGCCTCCAGGTTCCTCTCAGTGTACCTGATTTAGAGCCGAATCCCTAAAGGCACTTTGCACCTGAATGCACAGGCAGCAGCAGCAGCAGCAGCAACTGTTGGCTGAGCTTTAAAGACATTTTCTAAGGGAGAGGGAGCAGCAGCTTTTAAGTGGCTCCGTTCGGATGTTAGCAGCACAATTAAACAAAGCTCCGCTAATCTTTACAGCCGGCGTCAAGAGGCACTGTGTTCTCGCAGAGTGGTGTTATCCTCCGCACGGCACTGGGAGTCTGACAGGCTGGATAATGGGCCACCACCCTGTAATAACAACAACCCAAATATATACCATAAAGAGAGAAGAGGGGGGGAAAAGGACTATGATGAATTTGCATTATTCAATTATATACGCTCCACTTATTCGTAGCATTTAAAAGAAATGTCAATTGACCTCAAGTTTGGAGGTAATGAATTTGATTATGTCAGCGCATGTAATTTCATGGCATTTGGAAATGAAAGATTTTGCATATGAATTTTTTTTTAATGCATTTTAAAAGGTCCCCTTTCAGCTTTTATGTCTTGTGTTATGTTATGATGGCATTTTACCTTTTTTTTTTTTTTACTTTTTCTTTTACTTGGGGAAATCCAAACTTCGGTACATCTTCAGCTCAACCACCAATTCTGAAACCCGTTACAGTTTGAACTCATGTTTAGTTCTGTTAAGTTAAGTCAGGTTCAGCATGTTTTATACCAGCTGGAATGCACTGTGTAGTTGCTAAATGATCCTGCTAATATTTTGGGGGAAGCTGATGGATGAACAAAATAAACAACCTGCTGATATGAAAAAAACTTGGATGGATATTTTTTTTAGGGCGGGGTGGAGAGGAGACGCTATCTTAGGTCTACTAATGCAACCATCGCTGCGTTGCCCCCCGGGGGACCGTAGGACCTAATCCAGAGGAGTGAGAGTGAATGGGACTGTGGCTCGGGCTTGCCAGACCTACTTAGGTTCTGGTTGAGAGCACAGTGCTGTGTGGGCGAATCTATTCTGTCCTGGGCAGGGCACAGCATAAACATTGCCCAGGGAACGCAGGCAGGCAGGCAAAGCAGGCAGGCATGCAGGCAGCCAAGCGGACAAGAGAAAAACTATAAGGATGGTTGCCTTTAATTTCCTTTCCACCGACTCCCCTCGACTGTCCGGGACCCGAGAGCAAGACAAGGTTAAGAGGGAACAGAGTGTGTATGTGTGTGGAAATTACCTGTTTTTTTTTTTCCAGGGATTCACCAAAGTATGTACTCTCTCACTCACACAAACACCATCACAATCCTTCAGGGCGAATCTGCCCCTGATCCATCCGGCTGACGGGCCCGCCAAGCAATGACTCGCCCGCTACCCTTACTGTCTTTAAGTGATCTGTTTTTTCTCCGTGGCACTCTGGCGCTCTGACCTTCTGACCCCTGCATGTAAACAGAGCACCGCCGCTCTCTCACATCGACCTCCCCTACCCCCCCCCCCCCCCCCCCCCCCCCCCGCCCGCCACCCTCCGCTACCAAATAAGGAAGACGGAGGCACTGAGAGAGCCAGCAAGTCGGTCAGCCAACCCACTGAGGAGGCCATTAGTGAGCCAGCAGCGGAGGGGTTTGGTAGAAAAACCACCTCTGGCATCACTCATCACTCCTGGCCTCTCTGGCCTCACCCGCCTCTCTGCGGTGTACACACACACACACACACACACACACACACACACACGGCATGCGCACAGTGACCCCGAAAAGTGTTACAGGTACTTAAAATGCACACACAATGTATACAGTGACACGCTTTGGAAGGCAACACGTGGCCCATTAAAATCACTCACACGCTTACAAAAGACATATTCAAGGGGACGCTACGCAAACACAACATGTATACACAGTAATGATATATATTACTGCATTAAAAACACCCCCACACAGCAAAAAATTATACACTGGGGTTGTTTCAGCGAAACAACGTATGCGTTTCATACGTGTGATTTATTTCCACGCGTATGTCCACTGCAACAATGCTGATATGGGATTTTTTTAATTTCGTTTTATTTCTGTTTGTTGTTGCATTTGAGCCAATTTGATCCCCAAACATGATGTCCACACCAAAGAGCTCACACAGACATAAAACACAGACGAATGAAATCATTTAAAGCTGCCACTGTTAAATAAATAATACGCCAGAGATACATCATGTTCTTTACAGGCAAATGAAAAATAATAAATTATTCTCCACAAATCAAAATGTGCTTGCAGATTGTCGACAGTCCGCATACAGTAGCTGTAGTCATGGTGGAACGTGACTGTGGAAAAACACAGTGTGCTATAAAAAGGCAAATAGTGGTCTGGCCCTCCACATGCTACACACCAGTGGAGAACATATGAAACCTTCACCAGTTTACAACGTTCGTGGTTAAACTAACCGTCTGCTCCGTCCGGTAATGCCAGCGTGGAAATTGAAATGTACTGCAGCAGTGGGCGACCTATAAAACAGCACTTATAAACACAGACACACAGTTAAACACAGTAATACTTAACACTCCCTCTTTTTCTTTTCTTTTCTTTTTTTTTGTGTCCCTCTGTCCTCACTCTTTTTTTGAAATTCTTTGGTTTATTTAGCTGCACTCTTTCACCTGCCTCCGAATGTCAGCCGAGTTCAACGGAGCTGGAGGGGCAACACTCTCA
Source organism: Chelidonichthys spinosus (assembly GCA_029853015.1). Taxonomy (NCBI): domain Eukaryota; kingdom Metazoa; phylum Chordata; class Actinopteri; order Perciformes; family Triglidae; genus Chelidonichthys; species Chelidonichthys spinosus. The sequence goes on from CM056826.1 coordinate 21,121,074, forward strand.
GAGAGAGAGAGAGAGAGAGAGAGAGAGAGAGAGAGAGGAAAGAAAGGAGGAAGGAGTAAGTAAGTGTTTGTTTGGTAACAGAAAAAAATGTCCTCCGAGGGGGTCATACCGACTCTGATGCAGTGCACTAACAACTAGCACTCTATAATTTAGGCATTTATCTGATGGCTCCGCCACAAAGACCATTGTTGGGCTCGCTAAGTGGGGAGTCTCATCGTACAATCATGCCGGGATGCATTTAATGACAGATTGGATGCCCAACAATGGGACTTTGCTCACATTCGTCTGAAGGGTAAAGCACTTCAAAACACAACACCTGTGAGACACAGAAATTACAAATGTAAGACGTCAATGAAAGTGTGGGAGAGGCCTGTTGTTAGGCAGTACTATGTGATGTCCATTTGTATGCAAACACCTGTGTTTCCCAGATCGGTAGGTAGGTAGTTAGAATGGTAGGTAGGTAGATAGATAGGTAGTTAGATTGATGGGTAGGTGGATAGATGGATAGAAAGATGGGTAGGTAGGTAGGTAGGTAGGTAGGTAGGTAGGTAGGTAGGTAGGTAGATAGATAGATAGATAGATAGATAGATAGATAGATAGATAGATAGATAGATAGATAGATAGATAGATAGATAGATAGATAGATGAAAGTGCAAATTAGAGAAAAGTCCAGCAGCTTAGGGAATGGTGCAGTTAGTCCGTGTGTTTGTGTGTGTGTGTGTGTGTGTGTGTGTGTGTGTGTGTGTGTGTGTGTGTCTCCCCCTGTCATAGCAAGGGGGTGTTGTACTGGTGTAGGGGGACAAAAAGAGTTTCTTAGTCTTAGCACCACAGTGCAACTCCTGGATGGCTCCAAAATCCCTGAAAATGCAGAGAGCTAACAGGTTGATGCTCTCCCCATCCAATGCGTTCCCCATCCCCTCCCAGTACGCCCACCGAGCTGCCGTCTCCCTTCACAAACCCCCGTCTATCGCGGCGCTCGCTTGTGTATCAAGGTAATGAATTCATACTCGCTCTCGAGCGCTTTGTAGATCTCTTATCGTGGTGGGAGATAAGAGGGAGCATCATTGCACTCTAATAGCCATCAGTCTGCCTGTGTTCCTGCTTGCTGTGTGTTTGTATGTGTACAGTATATGTTGGTGTAACCCCCGGCAAGGCTATTCTTCGTTTTTTGGCTTCCAGGGAGAAAGAAAAGGGATTCTCCCCCTGTGCCCCGAGCACAGTCACTTATCAGCTAACTTGAGGCTCCATGTCCACCAAAGGACCTCGGTCCTAGATGGGTAAGCACTGAGTGCTGGTCCACTATCTCTCTTTCTTCACAGTGTCTTGTTCACACTGAAACACCCCCGTCGTACTTCCCCGACTCGGCTGACAAACAGTCGACTGCGAGGGGAGAGAGTAAATATCCGGGGGGAGGGCGAGGCGGTGCTCAGAGTGACTAAAGTTGTGACTTGGCTCTCCAAGGGGCCGTTGACGTCGAGTTGCCGGGCGCTGTGCTCGTGTGATTTTTAATTGTGTTTTTGGTGGGGTGATGAAATGTCCTCCATTTGAGCGCGAGCTTGGCAGTAAGTGGGCTGTCGCCTCCAGGGACAGAGTGAGCGATGGGCCGCTGCTATCGGAGGTGATTGTGCCTCAACCCCTAGGGGTGACAGATGAACGGAGAGGAGCAGGGAGACAATAAGGAGGAGAAGTAACGTCCTTTTTTTTTTCTTGAGTCTCACATGGAGTTAAAAACAGGACCGGGGGAAAGAATTGTAAATATGCACATAAATCGTGACAGGCTGAACTTTGACAGCGTGAACAAATTTGTCACACTTGGCTCTTTTGTGTGAGTTTGAGTTGCGAGCCGTAATAAGGAGCAGGGATACATCGAAGGCAAACCTTGTCTTATGTGTTGTTATGTTTTATTTTTTTTATCATATTTGTTTATTTTGAGAGGATTGATGAACACTTGGTGCAAATATAGGGTTGCCCAAGAAGTTGCAATACTTTGTAAATGCCTTGTCTATTATAGTGCCAAACAAATGTTAATTCACCAGGGTAATTGGGACATATAATGTAATCATTGCACCTGGTCAAAAGCAATCAATGATGCATTTAAATAGGAATAAACAGAGGATTGTGTCTCAAAACTAAATATTCCAACTTTATGGGCAACAGTGTACATCACTTTGTGTAAACATGTCGGATTTGGCGAGAAGCTAGAATTTCCATACGCAGTCTTCGAATACAGAGCGACATAAAACATCGTAAAATAGAAAGATACAAGACATTTCATAAAAATAGGTTACGACATGAAATCATTAATTCATTCATACCTTGTAATGGTAGCAAACATATTTTTGACATAGGCCAGGCAGGTTATATGAAAAGCAAGTGATGTATGTTTTAGTCAATTTTGATAGATAGCTCTGCTTATTTATTTCATAAGATAACGCTCGGAGACGTAAGCGGCTGACAGACGGGAAGGCCGGTCCTTCCAACAAGGTTCACCGGTCGCTTCGGAAGCATCTTCGCATGGAACACGCTGTTACACGAGTCGGTAACAAGACGCAAGCGATTAAGCGCTTTCCCCTCGAGCGCTCGCGGCATCTTCCGCTCTCTGAAGTTACATGGCGTCTATGAAACACTCTCAAGGAAAACAACAAAAAAAAGAGTGGAGCGAGGGGAGGGAGAGCTCCTAGCATGGAGGAGTCTCATTATTCTGTTATGGATTGCACATGTCAGGCGATAAGTGCTCTTTTTATCCTTTCCAAAGCACGAGCCTCGGCCACTGAGCGCATTTCCCTACCCGAGTGAAATTTACCATGTTAAGGCCTCGCCGGCACCAGGGGAATGGCAGCGAGAGCTCCGGCTCGCTGCTAAGATTTACCGGTCTGATTAAATAAGGGGTCGGCTGGTGTGAATAAGAGGCCAAGGGAGAAATCTACGTAACATAAACTCATGATTTTTACTCACCATTTAAATTGATTACACCCCCCCCCCTCCCTTCCCACACACACACACTCACACACCCCTCTACACCTCTTTATGGTGTGTTACATGTCACACTGGGCTTTTTGAACAAAGAGCAGAGAGAGGGCAGTGGAGGATTGCTTGTGGCTCGGGATGGCTTTCTGCCAACACACAGCTAAGATGGGTCATTTTAAAAAAAAAAGGGGGCTTGTTCCCATCCATTACTGCCTGCATACCTTGAAAAGTTCACACATAATATATTGCTACTCTGCTTCCAATTGGGTAGGAGAGGCCTTTCATTTGATGCGCTCACAAATTGTAGCCCCCCCCCTTCCAAAAAGGCTGCCAAATTCAATCTCATTCCCTTCAGTTTCCCATCATACACCCTGGTCCTTAACGATCCTAGAAGGTGATTTGACGAAGCCAACAACCACCAAGAGTTTTTCAGCTGAGCACTTGTAGCTGGACTCGGGGACAGCTTTATTCTCTGTTCAGAGGCCACAGTGGCCTTGTAAATCCCACAATCAGAATACAATCTCAAACAAAAGTAATGAAAAGTCAACGACCTCGGCCAGAAAACATATAGTCATTTTGGGCTGCGTGTTGCCTGGTGCCTTACTTTGGGTCAGTGGATGGATGTGTCTCCAGCCTCCCTACTGGACAAAGCGGACACCATTCAAATTCAAATTCTACCGGCCAATCAGGTTCTGTTTCAGCTCAAAAGCCAATGTGATTGGGTGTCATATTTTTCTCTCTAATTTGGCATATGAGGAATTACTGGAGCAAGACTTACTTTTATTGCAACTGATTTCTTGTATTGATGTTATTTTAGTTTTAGTTCATGCTTATTTGATTTGTTTGTTTTTTTAAATTGAAATGGCAACAAGGACAAACAGGACATGTCATGGTCGAGCGGCCACTGAAAATTAATTCATATCCATTAAACGATTATAAATAAGTAGCATTTTCACAGGACACTTGTCCTTGTTATATTATGATGCAGCTGGATGCATAATGGGTACTTGCATTAAACATCACTGTTGATCTGGACGTGTTAATAAATGGATTATTCCATCCACACTGTGTTGCATTGAGAACCTCCTTGCACCACTGATTTCTTGCATCTCTCTTCGAGTTCAAAGTCATTCTTATAATATTAAAGCAAGGCAGATGCATGAACATATGCTGAACATATCCTGCATGGACTGATGGGTGCATATGGACTGATAATTTGACTCTGAATGCACCGAAAGGGAGTATGTGTCTATGAAGTAAGACTAGCTATTCAATGCTTATAAAAAGCCTCAATTTAATAACTATCATCAGGAACAGAAGTAGGATTTAAAGACAGGGTGGACTTAGCCCCCAGGAGAAGCACACAATCTTTGCACTTGCATCTTTTTAGTACTGTATTAGAACGACACAACAACCAGTGAAGAAGTCAATCTAGTAACAAGTTAAAAGGACATTGTCTTCTTTCTCTCTTGTATTGAACAAGAGTTACTGTAATGTTAACTTTTAGACACATTAAAGCTGCATGCTTAGAACAGACCCTGAGTATGTCATTGTTTCTTAAAGTGATACCACATCTAATTCCTCTCTCCATTAGATAAGCTGCATGTCTAAAGAATGTCATTTAATTACACCAATTACTGTAGATTGGTTCAGCCAGAATGTGATTTTGCTCAGTAATGTTTCTGTCATAAAGTGTACAGTAGAATAAACCAATGCTGATTTTAAAGGTCACATTGAAATCTGACAACATAAATATGACCTTTACCCAAATAACTGTATTTTGTTGGTCTGTATTTATTCCAGCTAAATGAGGATACAGTGTCTGTAAAAACAACAATCAAAAAGACAAAATGGCTTTACAGAAATGCTTCTTTCTAAAGTATATTATAAAATAAAGACAAAAAAAAAGAAAAACATTTGAATAAAATAAAAAATAAATGAAAAGCCAAATTATTGGGGGTGCTTGGGGTCAATTTAGGGTAGCTTCCCCTATAATAGGCCTAACAATGTCACTGACTATCATTATACCAGAAGTGATTATTTCATATTTTCTGAAAACTTTAGCCTAGCAGTTTGTACAAAACCCCTCTCAGATAAGTGACTTTAAATTTCCCACAAAATCAAACATTGTGAAGTGTTTGATTTCGCTGCACATTTTATTTGTATTTTTTTCATATTTATTACAATAACAGATCACCTGAAGTTACTCATGTCTTTGCCGGTCCCATTGAACGTTCTGGTTTCCCGACCAAAATATGCTTTGAACGCACCAAGTGTTAGGATTTTACGATTCGGGGGAGAAGAGACGAGGTTTATGAGGCGACATTGAACGCAGCACGAGGCTCCGTATTTTTCTTCACTGCAATAGAAGGGGAGGGAGAAGAGAGAGGGGGGCGTTTGACTCCTGTCTCCCCACCCCCCTAGTCCATACGAGGTGGATTTAGGAAGAAAGGAACCCAAACCTGGGACGCGGAGATAACCAGAGACACCAATAAAGCGATATACGGTCGGAGATCCGCGCGCGGCGGTGTCGCGCACGGATTATTCTAGGGGCATTTTTTATTTGGCTTTCACAGAGGAGATTCTGCGCTAGGAGCGTCTGAACTGTCGGGGGGTTGGAAAAGGAATACAAACTGGGAATAATAGAAAGTATTTTATACTCGCTCTGTCCGATAACAAGTGACTGCTCTGCTGCTCGAGAAAGTGGAATGTAGTTTTTTTTGGGGGGGGTGTTTTTTTTTTTCTTCCTCCCGTCGGGGATGCGAAGTAACTGTTTCTCCGAGGGAACACTTCCCACAAAGAAAACGGACTTTAAAAGCTGTCCCCCGTAAAGCAACTAGGGGGTAGTCTCACAAATACTTCTCCTCACGTCGTTGAAGTAAGTGCTTCCAACTTTTTCTGATTATTCTTAAATGTCGAAATACTTAATATGCGTCTATAGAGCTGCTGGAATATATACTGTAAGGAAAATACATGTGGTTAGTGTGGGGGAAAGGTACAACGCTCATTCTACCCCTTTTATTCAACGGTGCCGGACCGTTTTATCTGCTGGGTGTCTTTTTTCATGCAAGTAGACCCGAGTCTGTTGGGGGGGCTGTTCTCTTCTTGTGCTGAATAGAAGGAACTTATTTGATCTAACTTATTTGTTCCTCATTGTAAGTCTCTTTGTGTTTGCTGTATGGAAGACTGCAGTCGACTCTTCAGTGAGTTTATCACATCCAGGACGACTGAAGCAGGCAGGTTTTAAGATGTAATTATAGGGGAGGTTATATTCCAGAATAAAAACACTAAGTGATGCAGGTTGAGTGATTTCAGAAAGCGTTAAATGTTAGGTGTAAACCGAGGGGGAGGAATCACAGGGAGATGTCTGAGGGATTGTTCCATCCTTGTTGTGCTGGAGAAGTTTTTGCATGAACATGTAGTGTAGCAGGAGCAGGGCTTTGTGTCTGTGTTTTAGTGTAATTGATTGGAGTGGTTTTGTTATCCCTGTGTAATGAAGAGCCTCTTTGATGAATTTCCCTTGATGTGTGTGAAGTTCAATTGATATCCTTTTTTATTTTTTTTCCCACCATTACTTCTTTTTTTTTTTTTTGCCTAGTTAACTTTTGTCTGATTGTGTCTAAAAGTTTAGCTGCAGCTTCAGGCTGTGGCTTTTTTCTTCTTCTTCTTTTTGTGGTTTTTGTTGTTACGGCAGGTTACAGTGAGTCAAGTGAATCCAATTTGAATTGTAATGGATCTTAATTTTTATCAGAACATTTAAGGCTAAACCTTCCCTGGGCAACATCCCCCCCCCATCTCTTCACCCCCCCCCCCCCCCCCCACACACACACACACCCTAACAGCAACTGCAAGCCAAAAAAAGATTAGTAATGCATTTAATTTTTGCAGCTTGCCGAGCAGAAGAGTCCAAAACACTGTTGTTTTTGTTCCCAATGTTAATAATAATAATAATAAGTATAATAATAAAAAACAAATAATAGCAAACAAATCTTGAAGTTTATAGAGTTCAGTGGACAGGGTCGGGAGCACCAAGCTGATGAAATAACAATTAATAGGGTGCTATTCGCACCCATTTCACATCTTGTTGAACTTAATTCCCCAACATGAAACACACTATAGCAAGAGGATCAAAACCAAAAAATTCGGCCTTTACCTTTTTTCTGTAAACTCTTCAGTCTCTTGCTCTCCCAGTATTCAATCAGCCCCGCTCGGTCGCATAAATAAACCCATCTGTCTTACGATGAGAGTCACATGTTGATTGTCAGTTGCGAGAAGGAGTCTTGTCCTTCAGAGTAATTGGACGACGCGTATACCGAGAGGCTTGTGCGTCAAAGTGTGTTCTGGATTCTTAATGTGGCTTTAATTGGAACAATTTATCACCCCTGATCACTGTCAAACAACTGGGCAGGAAAGACAAAAGGCAATGAAAATGCCAAGGATAAGCTGCCAGGCACAGTCGGCCGAGCGCGACCGCCGTGTCTGTCACTGCCGCGTCGGCGAGCTGCTGTTTTATTTAATTTTGCTTATTTATTTATCTTTTGTCTGCTGGAAATTGCAGATCGATGCATTTGTGAGTGGCAAGCTTGTAAGCAGCGGTAACGAAGAGTGGAGGAGGCAGTAAGAACACTGCACCCTTGAAAACGTCCTTTTTTTTATTGGACAAAACTTTTGATTTCTCCCTGGAGCTCCTTTCCCTACACTTGGAAGACGAGCTAATTGAATTGTGCCCCGGATATGATGCCCCCCCCCCACACCCCCATGCATGGAGGTCTCAGAGAAGTGTCCTCCACAGGGTTTTGAAATTCATTTCCTTCGCAATTATTATTTTCTGAGCTGTTTTGTTTTATTTCCCCTACCTTCGCCCTCTCATTTGTAGCGGGGATCAAAGGCTGGAAGTAAAGGGTGATTCTAGATGGCTGCAGGCCTCACAGATTGACTGGAAGCGGTTCAATGTCATGTACTTTATTCTGTGACATTTGTCATATTTCCGACTGGCTCATGTAGTTTTTGTCTTTTTTACAACCGACTTAAGACATTACATTTTTTACAGCGGCAAAGCATGCAGAGCTCTTGATACTTTAAGAGTCTTTTATCATCTGAGATTTTCCAGATGCTGCAGCGAATGTGTCAAAATTAGATCTCTGCTATTTGCAAAAGTCACATGCTCCAAAGCAAATATGCGGATATATTGGATGATATGACAATGGATGGTTTTCGTATTAATAACTTTTTTATCACTTTAATTACTTTGCCTCTATTTTTCTACTTGATTTCACACCACAGTTTGTCTATAACGTGTTAACAGTTCTAATGAGGGCAAAACATTAATCAGCAGATGGCACACACTTACGCCCTTTTGTTCACGTCTTTTTAGGCCCCGCAATTCCACGGTCACCTATTATTATTTGATTTTTTTTTACCACCCAGTGCCCTGTTCATGTTATTCAAATTCAAATTAGGAGCATTTTGGTGGCATCGAGTGCTTCGCAATTAGTCACATCGCACTTGGCGCAACAACGCCGTTAATAACAGCTGCTCTGAAGTGACTGTCGTCGGAAAGAGAAATGTGCGTTGTGCAGAGGCGCCCGTTGCACTCACGGCTAATTGTGTTTATTCAATTTAATATGCTCCGAATGCTAAATCACTGCTCTTCCAGCGACACAAGGTGCAATTAGTCTGGCTGTGAAAACGGGAGGTAGTGCGTCTTGTAAAGTGTCCCCCTCCTCTCCACTTTTTGATTTGTGGATTAGCTATCCTTTGTCATGTACGGTTCCCTTAGTGCAAAATAGCCAGGCGGGTAAATGTGTAGCAACTTTTGGAGCATTAAGTCCAATGTGCACACAACGGATGGATGATGCAAATGACAACAGTGTTGTGCACGTGGATAAAAACCTACTGTACCAAGCCAATTCTACGTCTGTCTTGGCCTGGTGTCAGTTAGTGAAACTCATTGGTTTTAACAAAACAACAGGACTTGCTTTGTGGCCCCCAATTATTCATAATCTTTGATGACTTTCTTTACATTTACTTCAATGACTGTTGACTAATGATAATATTCCATGCATTGACGTAGGGAACTGTGCTGCCCCGTTGTTGGCTTCCTACATTTCCACAAAACGAATTTTAGCAACAATAACAGCAGGGGTGACCTTTCGGGAACCGAAGTGTAGCTAATAAGAGCAGTGGAGTTTCTCTCCAATCATGAAATGTAATTATTGCAGCCCTCAAGCCTGAAACATCATTTTGTGTTTGTGAGTCTGTAGACACACACACCCAACCAGAATATAGAGCAACTAAATAAGAAACGTGGAAACTAATCTTAGCTATTTTGAACTGCATAATGTCAAACTTTTGGCTGGGTTTGCCGTACCATGTGTTTTTTAATTCAGAAAAACGCAACACATCTTGTGATGCGCCTCGTTACTGTGAATTAGGTAAACCAACTTATTAATCTCTGAGGAGAGATAAAAAATAATTTAAAAAAAGTCTGAACATTTACACCTGGGGCAGTATTGCAGTGAAAGGATCCATAACAATTTAAAACATCACCCCCAGTTAAACATCTGGAGGCTGGTGTCATTTTTATTCCATAGACCTATATTTCCACCTTGGCCATAGGGGAAGAAACATCAGCTAGGTGGCAGGCAGAGGAATTATTGACCAATCTTGCAGGTTGCCTTGGGTCTATAATTGGCAGACCAGCAATACCCAAAAGTCATATTTACACACCGGCTCTCTTGAACTCAAAAAGTCAGCGATCCACAACAAGCGAGGAATGGTTTTGGGCAGTGATGACCTGCATTGGGTGGCAGGGGGGCCAGACTAGACAAGACTATGATAAGGCATGTGAATTCAGCAGGGTTGGTCCGTATCTGGTTGAGTTTAAATCCAGATTGCGTCTTGGCTGACTGTCAGGTGGGGAGATGGGAAGATATAGGATTTCATCACGCATCTGGGTTGGATTGTTTTTCACTACAAAGGGTCTTCACTTAAAAGTTGTCTCATCTGTGACGCAATACAAGTATGTTGGTATAAGTGATACCAGTATGTTTTAGTGCCAATTTAAGAGTTTGGGGCACATTTTGAAGATAATCGAGATCGTTTCATGTATCACAATTATTTCTCGCCAGGATAATAGTCCAAAAGTCAGGTAGTCAGGTCCCTCCAGTGTTTTTTCCCTACATCTCCCTCATTCAGTTTGTTTTCTTCTGTAGAATTTCTCTACATTCCTGTCTGTTTTTCTGTCTTTCTCTACCACTTTCCTTCCTCATGTCCTCTGTCTTCCTTAACTTCAAACTCTTAACATGTGAAAGGCTTTGATCTCCCATCTGTCTGTTACTCACATGAATCCAGATACATGTAAATATATCTTTATATCTTTTTTTTTATTTTTGTGGAATGGTCTATATTGCAACATGACTATTTGTGTGTGTTTGGTCACATCTTGAATGTATCTTTCTTGCATTTGCACACGTGTTTTATACATTCTTTGATTTTTTTCCCCCCTCCTCCTAATGGGAGTCTTAATCAGAGTATTTATGGTCGTAAAGTGATTGTGTGCAGGAGTGAAGGTAGCCCCTCATACACACAGACTCCGCTAATCCCTGCAAGACTATCTGGTAAAGCCCCGGGGAATACATCGACACACTGTCACCTCCCCAGCCCCCCGCCCGTTCCCTTGGTACTTGCAGGTTTTTTTTTTTTTTTTGCGAAAAATGATTCGCTCCAACTCCTTCTGATGAAGTGACAGTAATCTGCTTTTGACGACGAGCAGCAAGCAGTCACCTTCTGTTGATGCCTGCTACTCCCTCGTCCACTCTCTAGTCTGCCTCCCTCAAGATACAACACACTTGAACAAACAAAGTGCATAGTTTGTTAAAGCTCGAGGGGGAAGCGATACCAAACACTGCCTTACTTGCAAACACCCATTCACTCTCCATTCCCTCTGGCCTTGATCCCATCGTCTTTATGGTTATGGAGTTAATGTGAACTGGTGTGTTCATGGCGAGAAGTAATTAACACCCAGTCTGGGACAGGCATCAAATGGATGTGTCTGATCCTGTCTCCCCTGTCTGCCTCTCCTCTGGCCTTGCTGTTGGGCTGTTCCTATGTTAAGTGGGATTACCAGCTGGCCTCCCCCAGATTGATGCACAGAGGTTCCCCTTGGGGTGCCTGCCTCCTCCTCCTCTTTGCAAACTAGGTCTGACAGGAAGGGCTGCCCGCGCCCTAGTGGTTTGACCCCTCTGAGATTTCAGACACGGGGGGGTTGCAGGGGCCTGGAGGGTTCAAACAGGTTGCAATTTTTTCATTTAAATGCTACTCATACAGTCCGTTAGGTGGTCCACACCAGCCTGTTGAGCCATCTGTATGGAGTTTATGAAGCGGGATGCGTTGGAGTGTAATATCTTCATCTCTATATGTGCATACACTATACTTTGGTCCCCTAGTCTTCTGAGGCGAAATGTATTTAATATTTATAAATGTACCAGTAAGTAACAATGAGACGGGCTCTTAGTTAATTGGACAGTTTGATTTAAATGGTGGCTGCCCCTTTTACAATATTGCCTGTGATCCAAAATGTCAATAATTCATTTTATTTCTGAATCTGCTGCCTTCTCCCACCATAACTCACAAGACCCTCCAACTGCAGAAGCCACCCAGTGAACAAGTGGTGCTTAGGATACTCTTTGCTTGCAGTGCTGTATTTAAGGGAAGCTTGGCAGCCAAAATGCCCCTTTATTTACAGTTTGTATTTATTCAGTTACTATATAAAAAGTTAACGTTGGCTCCAAAATTGTTCTAGCATTTGTCCCGTGGAGTAAAAGAGAGTTTAAGGTTAAATAAGGCTGCAAATCGCAGATTTTTTCCCCCTCATAATTAGGTGCACATGTTTCATAAATAAACCAAGTAGTGTCTGTCTTTCATAACATCCTATTTACGATAACACTCAAGGACATCAGTCCAATAGCCAGTTTTGATCATTCATGCCAAGTTTCCCAAGTAGTTGCTGTTGTCCATCCATCCATCCATTTTCTTCCGCTTATCCGATACCGGGTCGCGGGGGCAGCTGCCTGAGCAGGGACGCCCAGACTTCCCTCTCCCGGACACTTCCCCTAGCTCCTCCGGAGGACCCCAAGGCGTTCAGGCCAGCCGGGTGACATAGTCCTCCAGCGTGTCCTGGGTCTTCCTCGGGTCTCCTCCCGGTGGGGCATGCCTGGAACACCTCCCGAGGGAGGCGTCCAGGGGCATCCGATGCAGATGCCCGAGCCACCTCAACTGGCTCCTCTCGATGTGGAGGAGCAGCGGCTCTACTCCGAGCTCACCCCGTGTGACGGAGCTCCTCACCCTATCTCTAAGGGAGCGCCCCGCCACTGCGGAGGAAGCTCATTTCGGCCATGTTGTATCGGATCTTATTCTTTCGGTCATGACCCAAAGTTCATGACCATAGGTGAGGGTAGGAACGTAGATTGACCGTAAACCGAGAGCTTCGCCTTTCGGCTTAGCTCTCTCTTTACCACGACGGACCGATACAGCGACCGCATTACTGCAGCCGCTGCACCGATCCGCCTGTCAATCTCGCGTTCGTAGTTGCTGTTGTTGCCGTGTGAAATGGTTATAAGAGAAGTCAGTAGTGTTGTCTGTGTGTTGTAAAAGCTGTTAATCTGATGGTGCTTATTGTGCGCAGAAGGAAAGCCAAGGGCAATATGGCTTGGCTCATTCAGAGGACCCCCCCCCCCCCCACGCCTACCCATCCGTTTGCCCCCCCAACCCACCCACCCTTTCCTTTTGTTCCGCCACACATGCACACCCTCACCCAAACGTAAGGGACATCTGGGTGAGCTTTGGTGGAATAGAGAAAGGGGTAGAAGGGGGAATGGAGGACAAGCGTGTGGTGGTAGACTCAGCTGCCCTCGAGGGGGTAGGAGGTGGGAGATTGGGGGTCGCAAAGAAACATGTGTACGCAGGATAGTGGGGGTTGTTGTTACAGAGTAGAGAAAGGAAGTGGGCTAGCTAAAGAGGAGTAGGCAGATAATTGATGGATGGAAGTAATTGTGTGTAATGCAAGCGAGGAAACATGGGCCTCTGGGAGCGAGAGAGATAGAGAGGCAGAAAGAGAGGGAGCCAGTGAATAGAGTAGAGAAAGGAGGGGGTATAGAGAGGAAGGATTATAATGGAGAGAGGCTAGGAAGAAAGAGAGATGAGGAGAGAACAAGCAAGGGTACAGGGAGGAAAGAGAGGGAGCCTGCTGTTCTGTTGCATCACTCAGCACTAGCTAGGGTTAAAAAGGAGTAACTACCTGCCTGTCAGGCTGATTGTTCATCCCTATGCATCAGGGGATACGCGTCCTGGTTTATGAGAAATGGCGCAGAATCACTATGTGGGCCACTTAACCACAGAAAATGGCTGCCTGGGCATCTCTGGGAATAGAAGCAGTGCTGCCAGGTTGGGCTTTCTGAGCTGGCCATGGTTGCTTTGTATGTAGATGATGCCATCATCTCCCTTACTTACAATATTGCTCGTTGTCGCACCGTTTTTAAGATATTGTTCTCACTTTACCTTCTCCGTTTGCAGTCTGGCTCTACCACAATCATTCATTTTGTTTTAATCATCCCACCTCAACAAAACCCCTCCATAGAAAAAGCCCAATCATAAGGCCTCTGTAATTACAACTCCGGCAAGCTCGGCGCCTTTTCAAACACCACGTTGCCTCATCTTTCAGTGAAATGGAAACAAAGCCTATGCACTCCAGTCTGGATACACAAATTACAGAGTACCAGTGGTGCGTAAAAGAGAGAGAAAGGAGAGAGGGCACCAGAGGCAAAATGCATTGAGTTTCTTCTCACTTTCTCACTGTGCATCAGAAGCTCCCGGACTGGGAAGAAAGCTTTGCCAAGCGCATCACAGTGGAGAGAGTAAAATCTTCTCCAGCCCCTGGGAAGATGGAAGGTGACATTTGTATGTAAATGGAGATGTGCACTCTCCACTGTATTCCAGCTGACAGGAAAAGCAGTGGGCAACCTGTTTTTTTTTTCTTTTCTTTTTTGAGAAGTTGAAGATTCAGTTGTTTCTTTGACATTTGTATTTGGGCGGTGGATGAAAAGTCTACTTTCCAATGTGGTCCTGTATGTATAAGAAAAATGCCCCCCACACACAGTACATGTAAGCACACACAAAAAATGATGGCATCGACTCCAAAGTACTTGCAGCATATTACAAAGACCCCAATCCGTTCTATTCCCTTAGGTTTTGTAGCCTCTGATATCAAAATAATTTAGACCAGAAGAAGAATCAAAAATAATCCGAACAATTCCAATAGGGCTCCAGCACCTGCAGTGGCTGGACCCCTAATTAACTCTTGAGTCTCGGTGTCAGAGAAGATAATCCTGATTAAAACATGATGGAGGCTGGGGGGAAGAATGACAACATGGCAATCAGCAATACCAGCCACGGTTTGGGAGATTAGCACTACCAGAGGGTGGGGGGGCTTCTCCCGTACTGCTGTCACCCTTTTGTTTAAGGATCAAATCCATGGCACCAAAATAGTTTTGTAGATTTATTTATTTCCATCTGTTTTTTGTACTACAGGGAAGATTGCCTTGGATACTAAACCGCTTTATTTTAGCTTTTTTGTTAGAGCTTTGTAGTGGTTTGTAACAGAAGAGGACAGAGAATATAATTATGAACTGTAGGAGTACTTATTTTCAGTGTTTACAGGAAAGAAATGGGCTTCTTTCAAGTTTTGTGATTGATTGTCGGACTTATTGCTATTGTCGGACTTATACTGCCATTTGATTTGACTGTGAGATGTTTGGCCAGGTGGTCACGAGACAATGTGACAGCTGATTTGGCATCTCAGACAAAATGACAAGGTCATTATGGAGAATCATCAACCCCCTGCTATTAGAGGGTCACTGTTTCACAGTTAAATCCACATTACATTATCCCAACCTTGCCTGGGATGCCCCAATAAGCATGTTTGATTGAGGTGAAACCAGGGTTGGAATTTCGTCATTTTAGGGCAAGGCCATTTGGCCTTCATTTTCATTTTGTTTTTAGGGGCACCAAGGCAACATGACAGGGCACAAAGGCCATTGAGTAAAATGAGATGGTTTTACCTTTAAAATTAATACCATAACATCCTAATTCATAACAAAACATGAATTATGTATTAAAATCTTTGTAATTTCAATATCAAGTTAGTTTTTCATTAGGTTTTTTTAAGTAACATCTTACAATGAATTACTACTTGAAAGCAATACAAGCAAGAGGGAATTAGGAAAGAAGCATAGGAGTAAAGTAAATGGATTTTTAAAAGAAAAATAAATAAGACTGTTTTCAGAGTCCGTCTATTTCCTGGTACGAGGCGAACGTGTTGACACAGTGGGAAGCGGGAGCCAGCACTGCTCTGATTATGCCTGCAGCCTGATGCTACCAAGTGGGAACTAGAAGAGAAATGCACTTCATCAATAGGAATACATCATACCTCAGTCAGGAAGCAAAAAGATAATTTTACTTGACAAAAACCAAACAGTTGGAAAATGCACTAAATAGTTCAATTGAAAATGTATCATTCTAATCCTACAACACAGTTCCCTAAGAAATGCGGGGTGTCTGGTGGTAGGAGTTAAAAGAACATATTTGAATGTTTGATCCCAGAAATTCCCAATGAGTGTCCTTGAGCAAAAGACACCATCTGCAGTATTTGTGTGCTCATTATAAGTTATTCTCAGTAAAAGAATCAGCAACAAAGCTAAACTGTGAGCTCAAAACTAAAGACTAGAAGCCAGGAAAGGATGCTCCCTGTCCACTGAGCTGTGACTCACTCTTTTAGCCAAAGGGATGGGTAGGGAGTATCTGGAGCTAAATCCATCGCCCCCCCCCCCCCCCCCCCCCCCCATGCCCCTATGACATTTGCCATCTTACAGCCCCCAATATGTAGTCTCAACAGGGTGGAGGTAGGGCTTAAAACACAGGGACAGAAGGGAAGACAAAAGCAGGTCTTGGATGGAATTGGGGGTTGGTGTTCACGGCCCCAAACGTACTTGCCCTAGGGTTAGTGTTGTGGAAAACGACAGAAACAATGAAAGCAGAAAGGACAGTGAGAGGGTTGGAAGAAGTGAGAGAGAGGCGGAGAGAGAGAGACAGACAGAGGGAGGAGGGGAAGAGCAGACAGGGGGGAATGGAGACTGCAGCTTAGAAACAGGAGGTAGATGGAAAGCAGAGGGTCTCCCGTTTTCATGGAGATAAAGGAGCACTAATGAATTTGAACCACTGCCCTCCAGGGATATACCATAAGGGCAAAAATAGGAAGGAGCAGATTGGGGTTTAGTGGCTTTTTAAACTACAGCCAAACTGTCTTTTAGACACACAGGGGTGCTCCCAATTCTGAAATCACTAAGATGGCCCTCGCCCTGCTTGCCAACTGCCGCGGGTGAGATCTGTGCCAGGGCTCGGAGAGGATCTGATGCCAGGGGCGATATGCCTAACTGGCCAGGCTAGAACCACTGTTTTAGTCAATGAGATCATTTATCTGCCCATCTAACTCAGTTTTAGTTACCTTGTTTGCACAGTACTGGGTGTACTGTTAACGGTTCAACAGTATGACTGACGTATTTTGTACAAAAGTGTAGTCTGGACCTGTGTGATTGAATGGTGCAAAATGGTATCATGGTATCACCATTGTGGCTTATGCAGCATACCGAGTAGACTGTGGTTCATAGACTCCCAGGGTCTCATTCTAGAAATGCATTCATGGTAGTATGCTTTGGATATGTTTCCACCAAATGACATGTCATATTGCATATGTGTTTAGTTCCCCATAATAACCACATTAAATGATCAGTAGATTGAGGCCTCGGTCAACCACAAAGCTAACTTCCAGCAATGATTTTGGAACACCAAGGATTCCGAATTTGCCCGGAGCCTGCACTTACATACCATATCTATCATTTTTACAACGTGTTGTTTTACAACACAGAGAGACCAACCGCTGCCTGTGGCATCTACCCCCATGTGGAGGTAATGGTCTGGCCCCCAGGCTGTGAGCCTGTGAGTTAATAATGAAGCGGGCCCCTCCATTGTAAATCACAGAGGGGTCTTGTTTGGCTGATGCCTTTGGGAGAATTGAATGGGAATGGCATGTGTTACGAAGGACAGCCCAGCTTTAGTGCAAGAAAGAAAGAAGGCAGCTTTGTACATGATGGATGGTGGCCTTTGCCTCTGTTTGTATCATATGGGATCTGAATATTAAAAGGGAGCCGAGGAGATGGGGCATGAGCTGGGGTGTCATATTTACGTTCAGTCAAAGGCAGTTTGTTATGTTTTATTCTTGGGTATTGGCATTTTCATGCAAAGCGGGGCTTGAGGGAAAAACTTTGTGGCCTTATGCAGCCTTTGCTACCAAGACGGGCTTTTGATCTCGGTAAAGCTGGCATATTGGATGTCGTTACGTTTTTAACCTAACGTTTTGGCCATTTAGCTATGCTCATGCAGACTGAGTTGCATTGAAATGATCAGTTTCTATATTACTATTGCAAGCAAGCAAGTGAAAGAGTCAGAGCTGCAGTGGTTTAACAATATATATTTGCTTGGCCCTACAGTTATTATGTATAATAATGATGTGGTAAAGAAGAGCATAGGGGCTGAAAAGAGAGATAGGAAGGTTTTTTCTCTCTCTCTATGCAGTAAGCAGTGACTTTAAACTATTTGGAGGAAATTTCAAGTGTAACAATTTTGCTAAAATGCTTCTTGCACACTGACAGCCAACAGTAAGCCTCTCAGGCAGAGTGGAGTTGAACATGGTATGTAAAAAAAAAAAAAAAGAAGCCAGGAGAAACCTTGAGGAACCTGGGCCTTTCTTTGAAGTCAGCTATTTTCATTCACTTCAAGTGCGTCACTCACTTCAAAGCGTGAATTTCACACAAAATGTACTGATTTTTTTCCAACTCCACTCCTTTGTGTAGAATTTACAGCACATAAAACCGTTCTGGGGATACTTTGTCAGAAGGTTTCTGTAACCTAAGATGACTCCGCCTGTGTGTGTGAATGTGTTTTTTGTGCCTCGGACAGCTTCCAGAGACCTATATAGCTGTGTGTGTGTGATCGTGTGCATATCAACATAAAGAGGCCTGCAGATGATGCTTGGTGGTGGTCCGAGGCTTTTGCTTTTGTTAACGAGATGGAATCCAGAGAGCGTCAGTCGTGTGTGGAGTCATGGTTAGAGAGGTGACCCCTGTGGTTTATGGTTTAAGAGGGGGATTTAAATGTGGTTGATGAGTAAGACTCGTCACAAGTTGATGTTGGTGCCCTTTGCTAAAAAAAAAACCCTAGCTGCTTCAAATTTGTATTCCAAGTCTGTGAAAACCAAATATGAACCGATTACAACTTCCCGTATGCTAGTGACTTTGATGTGAATTAGATTAAAGGCATGCACGGTGGAAAATGTCTGGCATACCATGGAAAATGAGCCTTTGCTTGTGTGCACTGAGTTCATTCGTGTTTGTACGGAGGGGTTTTAGTGGTTATTAGCCTGTTCAAGCACCTTTTAATTTTTATACCACGATTGCAATTGGAACCTCTACTTGATACTTTCTACTTTAATAGCTGAAGCCAAAAATGGCACACACGCTTGTAAACAGATGAGTGCGTCCACTCCAGTAACGGCAGCAGTGCTGGGTATGCGTGCGTGCATACCCTTAGTACGCTCACTCAACTGTCTGCGTGTCTCTTAATAGTTTGTGATAGCCATGTATTTGTAACAGAAACACAGCGGCTTGTGTTTGTGTGTGTGAGTGAGGGTTTGTATGGGTAGTGAGGTGCTTTCCCTTTCCAAACACGAGTGGTGAACAATGGAGAACCCGGTCCCATTCATCTGTAGGGGTCAGAGAGTGGAGGACCGGTTGGGGGGCAAGCTATCCATCAGCTTCCTGCACAGTCTCGTATGTGATTTTGTTTTACCTCCGCAGCCCATCAGTTTCTCCAATATTCACCTCCCATCACCAACCACACCTTTGCTGCCCCCCCCCACACACACACACACACAAGCCTCGTTCCGAAGGTGACTTTGGCCCTTGGCTTCAATTTATCTGCTGGCTAAACAACACTGTAATTGACTCTTGAATAACAAATAGAAAGACACTTTGCCCTTCAACAAACCACGCAAGATACAGCGCAATTTAAAATCGCCTTTTGTTCATTTTTGACAACGCAGATTGGATCTGATGCGCCTATGATGTTTGCAATAGTTCAAATCCTTGCCCATCGGCATCCAACGCGCTCCAAAGTAAACCCCCTCGCGGAGCCAATTTGCACTTTGGCTTTGAATAGCAGCCAAAATGCATGAGATATTTTTACACAGAGCCCATGATCTCGCTTGATCTGAGTCGGTGCAGGTTGTTAGCCGAGGCGATCGCATGCACTTGACCTGTTGGTGCAGGCGGCGTGGGCACACAACGCTGGATGCTGAGACGGGAGGGATGGAGGGAAGGAGGAGAATGTAGAAATGTGTGTGGGTGTGTGTGTGTGCTTTAAAAGCTACTAGGAAGGAAATAGAGAGAGGGAGATGGAGGCTTGGAGTAGGAGGAAGAGGCAGAGGAGGAGGAGGAGGGGTAGATGGAAGGATTCCTCTGAGACTGAGGCTGCCAACTCTGTCAAGGAGAAGACTGGAGAGGGAGGAGCAGAGTGCATGAAAACAAGAAGCATGAGAACAGGAAGCATGCGAGTGAGACGGGAGAGAGAAGGCAAATTAGAAAGTATGAGAGACAAAAGAAGAAATTGACAAGGAAACTTTATTCTAGTGATGGTGAACAGTAAGACCAAAAACCAAAAGTTTGACCTACCGAATGTTTTGACCTCAGCATTTTAATTTTGGACCTCATCAGATTTTAATCATGCTCCAGTTTTTGCAATTGTGTACCACTCTTGGATTAGCATATTGCGGAGTAAGGGAGCGAAGACAATTGAAGGACATGGCCAGATACCCCACAAGAGAAGCCAACCCCCCCATTCCTTCTCCTTGTTGTCCCATCCCTTCTCTTCCCTCACCATTTAAGGATGAAATATTGTGAGCTCCACGGCTGTATTCTTCCCTTATAGCACATTCAATTACATGTCTTTCCCCGTCATTTCGGGTATTACTTCCAACCCTTTTTTTTTTTACCACGGCAGCCCCCTCACTCCTTACTGTGCCTCGATTGCAGTTGCTGCCTTTGGATGACCTCTGTGGTGGCTGAAAATGGGTGAAAGGCCACAGATGGAAATAGTATCGGCTGATAAAAGCGACAGGTGATCCCCCAGCGCTGCATGCAGTTGAGGCAAGACGCAATCTCTTCCTGCCTTCACCTGATTCAGGGTTGCCTTTGCACTATTACGGGACCTCTTTGATTCTGTTTGAGGTCTTCTATCAAGTGAACGCGACAACATGGTGCAGTATCATTTGCCTTGTCGGGACATGTTTTTTTATTACTGGGGTGATGTCATGTCAGGTTGTAGTGTTGTTGACACCAGGCGAATTATCTTCCCCTCTGCTTTCATCTCTAAGCAGCACCTGACTCATCACCTGGCACTCCACAAAAAAAAAAGAAATCAGATGATGCTCCTTGATGTTAACTTTGGTGTCTTCATTCCTGCCAGCAAATGTCAGCCTGGCTTTCATCTGCATTGATGCGCTGCCACCGAGCTCCTTCTTCCCCCCCTCTCTCCTTTCTCTCTCAAATTGGCCCCAATGGTGGTTACCGGCAACGGTAAGCACCATGGGTAATGTAGTTTTACCGATCGTCACCGGGCATATCACTCCCAACGCTGACGATCCATTACAGCAAGCTCGCGGCTGCTGTCACCTGACACTGTCATCTTGTCCTTCACACGCCAGCTCAGATTTCACGGCAGGCCACCGTTTTGACGAACAGGGACTTAACACCGCTGAGCAAGTCCGTCCCTCAACAGAGGCCACTGATTGGACGAGCATCGTGACATTGCCGTTGATGTTTTTAGGGGAACAAGATGGAACCACTCTTTGAATGGCGCCCAGTGCAAAATAGCTTGTTGACATTTTCAGGGTTGCTCGTGACAGGAATGTTCTTGTGCTATGGTGTGGTGGCATTTTGTCAAGCTAACCTTACTGTATTAACACCCGCGCTCCTTTCAACTCACCACATCTCAAACGGCTTGCGGCTGCTCCGCAGCATCGTAGCATGGCATCCCCTTTACAACCCTTCATGTGGCCATGTTCTTATTTGGGTTTTGGTGCCCCAGCTCTCGCAATGAGGCTTCAACCACCATCACATGGTCTTCAGATGTAGGACTTGAAGCAGACAGCTTTTTTTTTGGGCTTCAGGGCAGTGTTAGCCCAGACTGGATAATGGCAGTGACTAGACTGAAGCGAGAGGTTTTTCTATTCAGAGAGGTTGGTGTTTAAACTTGGGCCCATTAAATTCCCATAATATAAAGCATTCTGTAGTTGCTTCATAGATGCATATAGTCTGACAGATTATGCTATTATTAGTCCGAGGCTTACCACGTTAGTGTTAACGATGTAACAGGTGTTATAATGCTTCCACAATATTTTTTTTTCATATATGTAGAAATAAAACCCATTTTGTTCGTTTTTGTGTCATCGCCCATGTTTGTCAAATTTAAAAAAAGTCGAATTTGTCAAACACAGCTATTTTTTATTTAGCTCAATCCTTTGCAGAGGATACAAAGTGCTGTTAAGCACTGTGACTTCACATTTATCCAGCTCCTCATTTCGCCTCCTGGGAGCTGCCTGATAGATAAACAGAAAATCCATCTTCCTTTTCCAAAAGAAGATATATTATCACTGCCTTCACATGGGGACACCAGAGAATGGTTCAACAATAAGAAGAGCAAGTTTGGGCTTGATTTGCTTGCTCAAAAGCATATGAGCTGTAGTGGTGGTAGAGCCACGTTTATTGGGCCTTTGCAGGTAAACCAGAAGGTGCTCGTAAACGTATTCACCTTATCTAAAATCAGAGCTAATCTATTAAGTTACATTTAGCATCAAAAATCACACATTAAGGTATGAAATATAGCGATGCCCACACAGCTATATTTCTTGGACCAATAACAGTTAAAGTTCGTGACAGAGAGAAAAACATCATCTTGTGTTATAAAAATGGCCCAAAAAAATGTGCGGCGGGATGGTGGAATTCTGGATACATTTGTTTTGAGTTTTTATACCCTGGAGTCATAATGTTTTAATTTGGCTCTGGCCCCCCCGGTTGTGAAATTTCCGTGGCCTGCTGCCGCGTAAACAAAACACATTTAGCATAATTGCACCTTTGGTGTAGGCCTCTCTTCAAGGCAAGGTATTGATTTTCTTTCTCCCTCTGTCTCTCTCCCACTCCGCTCTGTTTTTCTTCTCCTCGGCTTTATTTTCCCTTTTGCATTCCTCAGCCGGAGTGCTCTCTCTCTCTCTCCCTCTCTCTCTGTCTCTCTCTCTCTCTCTCTCTCTCTATCACTTGCTCTGTCTTTCATAGACGCTCAAGTGGAAAAATAGCAACACGAATGCAATTCGATTATGGCAGCCAAAATAATGTTCACCGTAATGACACCAAAAGCCCGGCTGCCAAACCAGTCGATCTCTCAGTTTCATGCTGAAGTAGCAGCTGCTTGAATCCGGTGCTGATCAAAGTTCAGGAAGCAATAAAAAAAAAAGAAGATCACACTTTAAAAAAAAAAGGAGAAGAAATCTCACACTTGTAGCTGATTTATTGTGTTGATTAATTAAAAGGACACTATAGCAGCTCTGCAGCGTGTGGGAGGAATCCTGCAGACGGCTTCCTCTCTGAAACCGGAGCTGAAGTGGATTCCTACTGTGCATGACACACAGGTATAGACGCACATAGTTAATGCACACACTTGCACGTATGGAAAGGAATTTGCAATCAGGTCCACAGATGGTGTTGCAATAACCTGCGGCAAAATCAAAACTGCTTGAACCATAATTGAGAACCTTGGATGAGGTGATCATGTGATAGCTTTATCAGGTTTTGAAAGAGTTTAAGGGCTGGAGGGAACGCCAACATGTTATGTGCATGTCCCTCTTACTCCATTCTATAGCACGACTATCGTTTCCTTCCCTCTTAGATGTAAAGTGGTCATTGAGTCGTGGCAATGGAGGTCGAATCTTGGTCGAAGTCTTTTCTTGTAAATCGTCAGCTGCTCATGAATTTTTTATCCACACAGAGAGGGAGGTTGAGGCAAAGAAAGGGGATGTTCATAGACATGAAATAACTGTGGACATGGTCTGTGCTCCCCATCCTCTTTCATGGTGTCTCTGTGTCAATTTCCATCTTCCTCTCTCTCTGTTCCACTGTGATTGTTTTTTGTGTGGAATTCAATCCTCTTTTATTGGGCAAACATGCCGAAAAAGATTTCCCAATATGTCAAAAAGATCTGTAATAGTATCCTCCGTGTCTGCCAACTCAGCTTCTTTGATTACATACATATAAAATGAATCGACGAATTGTCAAAAGACCAATTCCCATCCACCTAGAATATGAAATATCCTGGTATAAATATTTATTTTAGAGGAAAAAGTATTCACCATTTGTAAAACGCTGAAAGCCTTTACAAATGCTTTTCAGAAATATGTAAATGACCTTGTATCCTTCTCAAACATTGTGTGTGTGTGTGTGTGTGTGTGTGTGTGTTTTCTTTGCTGCCTTCTTGGCTTCTAATCTGGCTTCTTTTCAAGACCTCCTGCCTGGATTAACCTCCAAACAATGTAACAGAGAGGCTGGTCCCCACACCCCCCCAGACACACTTACAGCTACACACTCTTGCAGCCACACACACACACACACACACACATGCATATGGCCAATTATCCCCAGCCTATTCTAACAACTCGTATCCCTCCTGTCTGTGTCTGTAATACCCCTTTTATACAAGGTGCAGGCCTGCTGGATGTGTGTTCCACCCTGATTCCAACTACTCTTATCACACTGCTCCGGGTGTCTGGCCTTGAGTCGGGAACATGTACAGCGTAGGAATGCAAAACATTACATTGATTACAAACCACAGAGTTCAAACGGCTGACATGCGATGACCCGTTCATAATGACCACCAACATTTTTTGACGGACTGATGTAAACACACTGACAGGCACACACAAACACGTGCACACAGCCGAGCTTGGGGATATTAACCCGGTTTGGTGGAGACGGTCCCGCGACTCTTTGTTTCTCGACTGTTGCACGACATTTAGACGGTCGACCGCAATCAGCCGAGCACTCGTGCACAAGTAGGTACATGTACGTACAAGCCGTCTCCCGTCTGGGCTGGACACACGCCTCGCCGTCTCTGGCTGTCGGCACACGTGTAACGTCACGTCGCCGAGTGTATTAACATACATAAGGCATGCTTACAAGATCACGCATGGATACACACCGGGTACACACACACACACACACACACACACACATGGCGTAATGAGCACATGTGCATACTCAAGATTATCACGTCGACCTGTTACACCTTTCTATAAATACACGTTTCCATTTGCACACATCACCTTGTGTGTGTGTGTGTGTGTGTGTGTGTGAGAGAGAGAGAGAGAGAGAGAGAGAGAGAGAGAGAGAGAGAGAGAGAGAGAGAGACGGAGAGAGAGACGGAGAGAGAGTCAGGAAGTCATTGAGGCCCCTCAAGTCTGGTGGAATGCAGAATTCGGGGGATGGGCGAGCAAAGGTTTGGTCTGAGAGAGAGAGACTTGGGAGAGTGGGGTGTGGTTCTTTGACTTGAGGACACACACACACACACACACACACACACACTCACTCTACAGCTCTACAACCTACTATATTTTTACAGTATGAATAGGCTCTCACAGATGTTCACTGTTTATATGGCCTTCATCAGCTCCGATCCAACCCTCCTTCTGAGCAGCTGAGCCAAGCACACACACACACACACATACACACACACACTCGAGCGCACACACACATGCACACACTTATACTAACAGACTTGATCTGGCTATTTTTAGTCACTGCCTCGGGTGATGAGGAAGCTAAGAGTGCAGCAACAGGCAGCGTATTCTCTTCTTGAAAAAGAGAAAAACACATTTCTTGTTCCTTTTGCACCTTTTCCTCTGCTTCCTCCACCCTGCCTGACTCGATATAACATCCATCCTGTAAGCTCACATCAGCACACCACAGAAGCACACACAGGGTTCCTACACCTTTTTCCAAAGTCAAATTCAAGCACTTTACCTGCATTTCAAGGTGCATTTTCATGCTTTTCCAGCACCTTACAGCTGTGGTAAACTACATATTTGTATCCAATACAATACTTCAGTCTACTTCTTATTGAACTAGTTGTTTATTGTCTTATAAACAACCAACGTGATGTTTTGAGACAGTGTTTTACAGAAGGACCACAAATGCAAGGACTGACAGATCCAAAGAAATATAATCACCGTTAATGATAATCATCTGTTAATCATCAAAATTCATTTTTCACGCAGAAAATGCAGTTTTTAGTCCCTCAAATATGGAGATCTTCTTTTCTCTTTGTGGCATCATATACTATATGTCATCACAGAACACAGATACATTTCAAGCACTTTCAAGTACTTTATTCTAAATCCAAGCACTTTTCAAACCTTGAAAACACCACACTAAAATTAAAGTGTATGTATTCTATGCATCTATGTAGTGGGGGAGCTTTATAGTGTGATACCACTAGTTGATAGTCATGCTGGGACATCAGCTGTAGTATAGCATCTTCAGTTATATGAGAGAGAGAACGAGTGTGAGAAA
Source organism: Chelidonichthys spinosus (assembly GCA_029853015.1). NCBI lineage: Eukaryota > Metazoa > Chordata > Actinopteri > Perciformes > Triglidae > Chelidonichthys > Chelidonichthys spinosus. The sequence continues at coordinate 21,146,822 of CM056826.1, forward strand.
GAGAGAGTGAGAGATGGATGTGTTACTTGTCTGCAGACATCACGCTCAACAGCAACCAAAAATCATTAAATCTAGTCACAATTTCAAGGTCTGGAAAAAGGTGTGAATACTGAAGTGGATGGAGGGGGGACGAAGGGAAACTCGTCTGATTCTGGTCAGGCTTTTGAAGCGACACAGTGACCGAGACTCGTTGAGAGAAACAAAGGACACGACGTGACACGTTAGAAGCATCGGACTTACGCGTCTCCAGTATCATTGGGCTGGATGTCCAGAGCGAGCGGCGGCACTAAGCTAATAAAGAAATGTGTGTTTTCAGTGTTTTGAATTTCAATGAGGCTCTGATGTGTTCAGAATGGGGGGGGGGGGGGGGGGTGTAGGTAAAATTGATTTTCGGCTGAGTAAAAGCAGATACATGAGAGGGAGTGAGCTGGCACACAAACACACACACACACACACACACACACACACATCAGTCAGCAAGAATAAGCCAGCACGTATGCACAATCACACACACTGACACTCCACCACTCACACTCCTGTATTCAGGAGGAAGGTTAATTGAAGGTTATAACTGGGGAGCTGAAGACGAGAGGCTTTTCAGCAGCTACGTGTGTGTGTGTGTGTGTGTGTGTGTTTCACCTCCTTTGCTTGCCCTGACCTCCCACTCCCCATTTCTTCCCCATTCTATCTCTGTCTCTCTCTCTCTCTCCCTCTCCTCACCCGGAGCCCAGTTAAAATGTGCAGCCATGCAGATACCTACAATCTCATTAATTCAACCCATCGGCCATACCGCAGTGCTAGCTCCCTCTCTCCTCCTCTCATATGCAAACGCATTCTCTAAAAGGTTAATATAATCTGCAGCTGCCGAGGTTAACTATCTGTGGACACACTCGGAAGAAACGATGTGTCAACACATCTCCCTGCCTTGTAGCCGCTGTGCATGAATCTATTAATCCACAGACAAAATGTAGTAAAGTACGCTGCATAATGTCCTCAGTGTGGAAAAAAAAATGATGGCGCTATTTTAAAAAAACTGTTACTTTGCTAACAGTTTTTTCCGAGGGATCACGGTTGTAATGACAAAAGTGCTTTGCAAAAAGGGAGATTAATCGGAAACGTAAAAGGTTGAATGTCAATGTAGTGAGTATAATTATGCCTTTTAAAGCCACGTATTAATAGTTTTTATGTGTAATGTAATATTTTGAAGATATGGGAAAAGAAAATTAAATAGGTTCTTTTGTAGAAGTGATTAAAACTGGAGTTTTCTGTAAGCTTACTTAGTGTGAAAAAGTTAGATTTTTTCCCCCTTCACATGTCTCTATTGTGGTGGTCTAGTTGATGGTCTCGTCCCTCAAATGGGACCTGAGTTGAGACTTGTTGACCCCTGGGAACGGAGGGGAAACCGCTGTCTAACTTCCTCTCTTGCCCAATGAGCCAATGAGTTCAAGCCATATGAATTAAATCCTTATAAGCTCCGGTGGGGGGGCTGACCTCGCCCTTTGACCTCCCGGTTGAGGGGAACAGGGAGACTCTAATGTAACCATCCAAACAAGATAACCATGTCATTATTACATCGTCTCTATTTACAGATGGACTTCCTGCAGGCGGTGGAGTGGAAATCTCCCCGGGGAGACAACACATACTTAGGTGTCAAAACGTGGCACTCATTTATTTAATTCTTTTTTTCTTCCTCCACCTCCGGCTTAGCAGCGAGTTAACTGTTGGCGTGTCGGCGTAGAGATACGGGATGAAGCCTGTTTGAATATGAAATGATGGGTACGCCACGTCGTTGAGGTTTTTAACGGCGTTAAGGATTGACTTTACGTGACGGGAGGCCTTGAAGACTGTGTCCGTGTGTGCACAATAGCACTTTGTATTCATGTGTGTTTGTCCGTGTGTGTGTGTGCGAGTGTGTGTGCACAGGGGCTCTTTGTATCAGTGTGTGTATTAATCTCTGTGTACATCCATGTGCCGGTGTGCGTGTGTGTGTGTGTTCCTCTGTCGTCACCCTCTCAGAGCCCCTCTCCCACACACACTCATTAACATGTCATCCTAAGCAGGGCCATCTATTCTATCTGTGGAATGCTGTAGGCTCGGAGGGGAGCGAGGCGGCAGCCATATTGAATTTCTGGGGGAAAAAATGGAGCAGGGCTGTGAGGGCACGAGGCATAATGTAGCTTTTTGTCAATGTGTGTGTGTGTGTGTGTGTGCCCCTATTTATTGAGTATTTTTAGGGGTGGACCGTTCCATACATTGGTCCCAAACCATTTGCTCTGATTGGTACGCCCCGGTACCCAAACTGTTCCAAAAGTCCAGCAGGTTTTGGTTGAATGCACATACACTAATCAAAAAAAGTGAGGGGTATTCAGCTATGAATAGGCTATTATTTCAGTGCCTTCACTGTGATGAAGTGAATTATGGCCAATGAGCCATTGTTAAATGTTTTTTTTAAATAAATGACTGTCCTGAACACAATGTGTTCTTTTCTCACTTGATCAACAGATTAATTAACAGACCAATTTCACAATTGTCTAATCATTTAAATCACTTATCAGGTAAAAACAATAGCAAATCTAATTCTTAAGTGGGAAGATTTAAAGGAAAAAAAAAAAGCACTTCTGATGAAGTTTTTTTGACTTTTTTGCTTTTGCTTTCTAGGATAAATCGAGTAAAGATCATGTGATGCGTCTGATGGTTGCCCTTGAGTCTGGAATCTCGCAGTGCTGTGTTTAATACGCCGTATAAAGAAACATTGTGAGTCTCTGTTGGTGGATTGTAAGAAGAGAACAAACTGCCCACTAGAAATAAGGCTGATACTAATGAATTATTGAACACCACTGAAAACTGAATATTACAGGAACACTGTTGTGGCACATTAGATGTATACCTGAAAGTAGATCCAACTGCTGCACACACTACTCAATACAGCAGATTACAAGATTAGTGTGGGAAACACATTAGAGCTTCCCCTTCTCTTTCCCTCCGTCTCTACCCCCCCAAACCCCTCCATTTCCACGGTAAACAGACAGATGAATAATTGAATCGTGATCGATTCGTTTGTTTCAGGCTCAAATGTCAGGGTGTCATTTGATAGCTCTCCCCATCCCTTCACCCACCACTCCACCCGCCTCCTCATTACTCCATGGGGCAAAAAACAACAGGCTCTCCCCATATTAATGATGATGATGAGGAGGAGGAGCAGGATGCCTCACTCTGAAAATGTTTTATTTTCATTTGCAAAGAATCGCTGTTTGGTTTTCACACCGATCTGTGGGTTTCACGATGGTTTGCTATCTGTGTGTGTGTGTGTGTGTGTCTTTGTTCCTGCTGTGTGTGTCTAAATTGTGATTGTAGTGTGTGTGTTTTTTCACAGAGTCTACAAAGATACGACTGGGCGTGCGTGTTTATTCTGACCCTGATGCTGTTAGCATTGCCGTGCGATGGACCGGTCGCTATGTTGTTATTTTCTTCTCTTCCTCTGCAACGGAAGCCTGGCAGAGGGGAGGGGGGGATGGATGGAGGGAAAGAAGTAGAACAAACAAGAGAAAGTGAGAGAAAAAATCAGGCAGATGAGTGATGTTAAGATGAGAAGCAGCGGAGAGAGGGTTGGGGATGAAACTCAGCAGGGGAAGTTTTTAGGGGGGAAAATGAAGGAAAACAAGCGATTGTCAGAGGATTTGAAGGAGGGCATGCAGAGCAGTAGGGGAGACGGAATTAAAACATTTATAGAAAGAAGAAAATCAGGAGAAAATAACAAGAGGAGTGTAAACATGAAACAGAAAAGCCCGAGGTGCGCTTGCTTGCATTGCTTGCATCAAACAAAACACTGTGTTTGCGTGGGAAAAAATCAAGCACATTATCGCCAGTGCTTGATTAAAGTATGAATAAAATATCATTCATTTAATCACATGGCATGATTAGTTGCTTTGCTGGGTTCAGGTCTGCACTGTTTAAAGTATTCATGTGATTTTCTGCTTTGAGGTGGAGTGAAACAATCATTTTTTTGGGGATACAAGTCAAATATATAATAATAAATTATGATTATTATGCTTTATTTGAGGCTAATAGTGTAAACCAATAAATTCCCTCTGCTGTTGTCTCGGCCCCTGCAACAAGTATTCACATACTTCCATGCACTAATGTGTTTGGCTTGACTTTTTCTCTTCATTTGTCATTTTGTTGGTGTTGTTTTTGGTCGGTTCCCCCGTACTTATTGAGTGGACCCGTTATGAGAGGCTATCAGTTTGATCACTAGGAAAACAAAACCAGAGGCATGAAATGCATCGCTCTTCACAAGCCAAGAGGTGTCGGGCCGCAGGAAGAGGATTTAGTTGAACCTCTTTAGTTGAACCTCTTGGCTTGTGAAAAGTAGCCAAACTAGATTAGTTCCCAGATGGAGCGAAATACCTGGAAATACTTGGAGTCGGTGCAGACGTCTGGAAGCTGGACAGAGAGAGAGAGAGAGTGTGTGTGTGTGTGTGTGTGTGTGTAGAGAGAGAGGAGAGAGAGAGAGAGAGAGAGAGAGAGAGAGAGAGAGAGAGAGAGAGAGAGAGAGAGAGAGAACAAATGACAGTGAGTGATGGTAACAAGATAATAAGGTAATGAAAGCGAGGAGCGAGAGAAAGTTGTAGTGTGTGTGTGTGTGTGTGTGTGTGTGTGTGTGTGTGTGTGTGTGTGTGTGTGCTTTCGGGGGGCACAATAGTCCCTTGTGTTATCTGCTGAGGATGATGAGGGAAGAGGGGGCAGCTGGTTCACATTTCCATGGTGCAGGGAGATGGCAGCCAGCTGCACTACGGCTCTGAAGTAGCCTGTACCTCACACACACACACACACACACACACACAAACACAAACACACAAACACACTGTCACTCTGGTGGAAAATTCTGGATATTGCTGTTGTTGCTCTGGGTTCATTCATGAGTCGACCTACGAGCTCTGCTGCAATGCCCAGGTGACTGAGCGGGCCTCGTGGGATCTTGTTAGTGACAAACACACACACACACACACACACACACTTTACACTCAATCCAGATACCCCCATTTGATATCTGGGGCACGAAAGCATTCACCAAACAAGACATTTTGCTGCACTTAACTCATCATTTATTTGTGTTCAATTAAAAAAAATATATATTGATGGGAAGAAATATTTCTATATATTTGTTACTTTTGCCACCCACTAGAAAATGAGAAAATCATGTAAAGACGACATCATTATAATCTAGATAGCAGATGATTTTGACCTTGTCTGACCTTGTTGACTCTCCAGCCGCTCATTTTGTGTCATTGTTTCTGATTTCCCTCTGAGGCTTTCCTGCTATCATGCCAGCAAACACGGGGCTGAAACCTGGGATGAAAGGCTAATGGAATACTGATTAATTTGATAGTACCTGTTAAGCTGGTCATTGTGTGTGTGTGTGTGTGTGTGTGTGTGTGTGTGTAAGGGGATAAGTGGACATGTAGACTATACTCGGGCACATTGCATAACACAGAGAACCGACACACATTGTGTGCATGTGTGGGCATTCACATTAGTGCACGTGGTAGTAAACGCCATGCTCACACACACACACACACAACACACACAAATACACACAGAGTCTCTGGAGAAGACAGACGAGGGGTGGGTTGACCAGATGGAGCAGCCTGCTTCTTGCTGAGCGAGCTTGACGACAGCTGAACAGCTTGAGGTGTGCTGGAGTGGCAGGCCGCACACACACACACACACACACACACACACTGTATACTGTACGTACACATTGACGCTGCCCTACACACTCACGGAGACTTGTCATGAAGTCACACACACGGGCAGTCATGCATTGCCTTCAATCAGGTGCTATTTATGTAAAATAATTAACTACAGTTTCAATTGGTATTGTCCCAAAAAATGTATTGTTTCTCACAATAGCCACTTCCTCCTTCTCTTCATTCTCACCTCTTCATCCCTTTCCTTCCTCCTCTCCGTCTCCAGTCCTCCCCGTGCTCCAAATAGTAGACTCTCCAGTCAGCCTTATTCCCTCAGCTGTGATTAGGGCCTTTGGATTCCAGCCTGCATGCATTTCAAGGCCGGCAGGCTTTTAGAAAAAAAAACAAAAAAACACACAACCGTCTTTTTCAGTCCAATAAAGAACGGCGATTGAGGGCGATCCAAGTATGCGAGGCGAGCTAGTGAACAAATTGTACACAACTCTTATGGTGAATAAGCAAAACAAGAAAGAAAAATGCATAAAAAGCGATGGGCCCTCTGCTTGATTAAAAGCCAACTCTCTGCCTGGAATCCAAGAAGATGAGCGGTTTGGTGCCAGCCTGGCATGAAAGTCGTCTTTTTGTGTGCTTCTTCTCGATATCTGTTCACTCCGTCACTGCTTTCCCACAATTAATTAGAACTCCTTAATAATCCCCACTATTAACATCTGCTGCCCTGATGTTTTTCATATCGCGCTGTTGACAAGTTGTCGCTTTGTCGCAAAGCTTCCATCATTAATATCAGAAGCTTTGAATGTTCATTCCTCCTCTTACACAACACTGTTTTTTACCGACGCATCTCTGGGAAACACAAGACTGAAGACAAAGCGACGCTCTTGTGTGATTATTTCTTGGAGAAAATCCACAAATATGTAGATAAAATCAAATAATCAATTTGGCAACAAACTTATCTGAATATTTATCAACAAAAATATTATTGTTTAATGACAGCCCTAATTATAAAAGTAAAAACTTTTGACATGTCCTGCATATAAGGTCCTTTGATTTCCGCGATGTGGAAAATGGAATCGCGGAATTTGACAATGAAAATCGACTGTAAAACACGAAATTTTGTTGATTTTGTCAAAATCTCAACTATTTATTGTCAATTCCTTCACATGTACCACATACAAAGGAATAGAGAAGGTGTTTCTCACTATCCCACAGTGAAATCTGGATACAATTTATAAAAATCAGGGTTTTAATGGCCATAAAGGCGGGTCCACACCGCACCGACTGCCCGACTCGTGAAGTCGGGCTACTTAACATGGCCGACTCGAACAACGACATGGGCGGTTCACACCTACGGAACTACAGCCGACGCCATACGTTCCGCGCTTGCGCGAGATGTAATGTCTCCAAAACAACAGGCGGCGCTAATCTGTATTGTGCGCCAAAAAACACGAAAACCGGAAGTAGGCGGTCCTCTCTAGACCACCTTCTTCGATTCTACTGGTTATCTGGTATGTTTACCATCGTCACTTCCGGGCTTCACTGATTCGCTAGTCAAGCTGCTAGCCTCCACCAATCAGAATGGTAAAAGAGTCACCGACTCGCATGGCAGATTACACATTTGAATCGGCTGAAATGAACGCCGACGTGGGCCGATTCGAGCGACCACACCAAGCAGACTCATGTCACGGACGCCGACTCTCTGAAAGACGCCGATTTTCGGTCCGGTGTGGACTCGCCTTAAAGGAGATTCCTTGGTCTTTGATGATTTCCTTTGCAAACCTGGATGAATCTCTGTCTTGGCATCTTCTACAGTTGTGTGTTTACCTCCTGATGGCTCCTGTGGCAGTCACAAGATGTGGACTATGGTGATCTGGACCCACAAACCAGAGCTAATAAGATCATCAGGGGACACCAGTGAGAAGAAGTTAAAACCCTATCACACAGTCCAAAACAATAGAAAATCTGTCTGGAGACTTGACATTAAACCTGAGACCAAGCCTGAGCCTGGTTATGGATTACATTGTAGAACACGTGGTAATCCATAACTGGATCACGATAGTAAAACGTCTGTAATGTAGTCAAGGAGCTTCTTCTGGGCCAAGATCCTGTCTGGCCGTCTCTGGCGTAAATCACTGAAACTGAAAGGTTTTCTGCTTTAATCCTGAGGCAGGAGGGTCCGTTTGAGCGGCGAGCTGCTGATTCAAGGACGGCATGAATTAAAGTACCCGCCGTCGCTGCCAAAGTGCTCTTGAGCTAAGTGCTCCATGCCTTTAACTGCAGAGTCTGCAGTGTGAGCTATTGAAATACTTCAATCTCTCTCAGCTCACTCTGAGTATACCATTGTTTTTTTCAGATCACTGTCATTGGCGGTGGCTCCACAGCCTTGTCTGGGGCCAATATGATACATTCATCTGTCTCCATTAAGTCTGTAACCCCCACCCCCCTCCCCCATCCTCCCATCTCAGGCACCCACACCCTCCCCACCGCCAACCCATCCCTCCCATGGCTTCATCATCGTTCTGTCAGACTCATCTGCTCTGGATGTGGTTTCGCCTGATGTGTGTGTGAGTGTGAGTGTGTGTGTGTGTGTGTGTGTGTGTGTGTGTGTGTGTGATGCATGTGTCTTTTTTAGTCTTACTTTGTCATTATGCATGTAAACAATGTCACACTTTCTTTTTGTCTCCCTTCCCATTTCCTTCCTCCTCCTCCTCCTCCTTCTCCTCCTCCTCAGCCACAGTCACTCTCCATGTATGTTTGCATGTGTACATATGTGTGTGTGACTTCACACACACACATCCCTCATCACTCCATTCAGCACAATAATACACATTATGTGTATGGAAAGTAGTCAAATGACAAAACCCACAAAGGACATGGAAGACAGTGAGACCGAGAGAAAGGGGGGTCTTGTTTATGCAGGACTCAGAAGCCCCTCCCTCACCACCCACTCTGCCACCAAATCTGCATGCAAACTGCAGGTGGAGGAATAAACAAAGCCATTAGCCCCCCCACCACACACACACACACACACACACACACACACTCCCCATCTTTACTAGAGTCTTGCTGTTTTCTGAATATGGCAGAATAGATTTGCTTTTCTGAAGTCTTCTTCAGAAAAAATCTGGTATTTTCATGCATTGTAGGAGTCTGACACACACACACACACACACACATAATAAATGGTGATAAAAAAGCTTCCTCATACACATGCTCAGAGTTAAATCAGGCAGGGACAGATGACTGTAGCGGATGGTGCCCTGCTGTGAAGGAATGCGTCGTGTAAAAAAGAAAAAAAAGAGGATTTTAAAGAGGTTTACCAGCTGTCTGACCTCTCACTTTTGACCTCAACACCCCTCCTCAACTCCCTTCCCCACCCGGGCCCCCTTGTGAAATTCATTCTCAAGTCGACGGCACACAAGGTGACACGGCGCAGTGGGGGTTTCAAGGGGTGGCGGCGGCGGCGGCGGCGGCGGGCGGCGGCGGAGGGTCATCGGTTGGAGTGAAAAGGTCGAAGGAGAGGTACTCAGAGCAGTGATCGCTAACTCTGCATGTGCCTTTTCTTGTGTGCTGAGTGTGTGTGTGTGTGTCTGTGTGTGTGTGTGAGGCAGGTTTTTTGTGGAAACTCCCATCGTGTTCATCATCGCCGCCTTTCTCCTGGCATTTGCCCACGCACATACCCGGTGTCCACAATAACCTTCTGTCCGCCGCACAAACAAACTCTTTATTCTGGTGGGTGGAAGGAAAATAAGGCCAGTTCAACAACAATCGCTCTGTGTGTTCAACAATTTACTGTGGAGGAATACATTAATATGGATCATGCCACATTATTACCTCCCACTGAATCCCCCTCCACCACCACCCATACAGCATCTGCCAACCTCTGGCTATAATGCTCAGTGTGTCACACGAAGCGACTTGAGCCTCGATGGTCGGCCAAAGGACACAAGGGCTCCTCACACTCGGCCCTCTGATGGTTATCCAGAAACAAGGAAGGGGGTTTCTTGTGGGAAATTATACACTCCTGACCATCCAAAAAAAAAAAAAAAAAAAAACAGTTCCTAAAATTGTCTGAATGTAGTTCTTCTATTATTTCAGTTCACAGTTAATTTGAAATAGTTCAATACCCTCAATATCCTCACTTGGCAAGCCGACTAGGTGCTGACAGGGCCAGACTTGTGGTAAATCACCGCAGCCAGATTGGGACTTTCTATTTAGCGATATACACTGTTGCCCATGAAGCTGGAATACTTTGTTTTCAGACACAATCCTCTGTTTATTCCTATTTAAATGCATCAGTAATCACTTTTGACCAGGTGCAATGATTACATTATGTCCAATTACCCAGGTGAAAATGAATTCATGCATAGCATTTTTTTTTGGCTCTATAAAAGACCATACATTTGTAAAGGGCGACCCTGTATATAAAATGGCGATGCAACATTTTCCCCGTATACCGTGTTGCTCACATCCTTTTGCTTGGAGGAGTGCATTTTATTGATCTCTACCTGACGTTATTTTTTGTAAAGCAAGTTGTTCATTTCTTCTACTTGTCTTTTTCTCCTCGATTGTCTGGTTTGCTGTACCCGGCATTCTGGCGAGCCGTGTTTGGTTATAATTAGAAATTCCCAGAGTCAAAGCGTTCCCATTTGCTGCTGTCTGTTCTGTGGGCCCCTTTTTTTCCTTTTTTTTTAAAAAGTGGTTGTAAAAAACAGTTGTCTTTCCCAGGCTTTCAGTGGAGTATAGCGCTGGCAATGGGGACTACTGTGATGGTTGGACTGACAGGCAGAAAGACGGAGTGTGGGTCAACCTCGCCATCTGTCTCTGCCCTTCACAATGCATGATTGACAGGGCGAACAGACACTCCCCCCTAACCTCCGGCACCAAAACAGGATCCAACCACAGCCTGGAGTTGCACAACACTAATTGCTATGGTAGCATGTTTATCTGCGTTCTTGTACACTGAACCGTATAATCAGATCCATTCACTTTCAGTCAAGCACAGTGAAAATGCAGCAATTAAATGTCATTTTTAGAATTAGTGCGGAGAAACACCAAACTTAATATCCCGAGCGGTGCCGTATGCGTGTCTGCTGCAGTGCTTCCCGGCTTGGTGGGATGTAAATTTGTAGATCAATAATTTTCATGTTCACTCCTTATTTGCACAATCTAGTGATAATTCAAATTCCCTAGTCTCACATGGAAAAAAGCCAAAATGTATTAGGTGGTATTCCAGTGGCAAATTACCAAGATTAACTCTATTTTCAATTAATTCTCTGGAAAAAAAAGGGGAGGCTGAAAAAGATGACCACCCTTGATGAAGAGAGGGGTCGTTATCAACAGATAACCCGTCGGCTCTGTCTTTGTATGCATGCGCAATTTGGTGTGTCTCTCGCTCTCATTTCCCTGCTCTTGTGACGGAAAGGATTAATCAAAAAAGGCTGATGGGACAAAAGGAGCCTTAGATATGAGCCCTGAAAAAGCAACCTTGCTTGAGCAAAGGTTAGAGGCCCTTATTAAAGGATGGTGGAAAAAGCATGTGAGAATGATCTTGAGTTACATAAAATGTACAAATGCACAAAATGGACCTAATAAGATAAACTGAAAAGACTCTTCCAAATGATGATGGTACTATTTAAGAGCATAACCTGTCAGTTATTATACAAGACTTTATATAGCAGCAAGTAACTATTTGGTATATTAATGCTATGTAATATAATAATAATAATAATAAACATGTTACTAATGCTATAATAATATAGTGATGTCTACCTGCGCAGAGAATGAAGTCGCTTTCCCTCTGTGTGTGTTGTTATCAGCACTTCTCCGTTCTTTGTTTACATAGCCTTTTAGTGCACCACTGGCTAGCTCATTGCTCTCATATGGCGATTACAGCTGATCCCGATCAACAGCATCGCCATGGCAACGTAGCATACCCCCCAACCCCTGAGATAAAACACTGTTAGCTCTGCCAGTACTCTTACCGTTGTCTTCCCTGTTAGCACCTGTTAAGTGCAAGCCGCTGGCTCAGCTGTCACCTCATTGACAACCGTTGAGAGGCAACATAAATGCCCCCAACCTTGTATACAGCACCTTTCACTCTCCTTCTAGAGCAAAGGTCTAATTATCGGACCATCAGAAGCTGTATGGCACCACAGCAGAACAATCTTAAAATAATAAAAAGTGTGTGGTTTTTTTTTCTATTTCTGGCAGTTGCAACAGTGTTTTTCACCTTCCAGCAGAACAATAACAACTGTTGTGGCATCCCCTTGATGGCTCTGAGGTAGCATTCTCTAATCATCTGCCATGTTGAATTTATAGTACAATGGTACAATTTAGTGATGTTGTAGAGCTCTTCTCACACATAATCTCCTTATTTTTACATGACAAGCCCTTAGTTATTACAATGGATGTTCAATTCCTGTATGAAAGAAACACTTTTCATTAAGATTTTTATTTGTAACTTTTTAAACTTAACAGCCAAAGACAGGTCTTGTTTCACTCAGTTGCGAAATTATCCTTTAACATGCCAGCAGTCGTCTTGTTGTGTAGGTGTTTTGCTGTTTTTATACGGTGTATATATCTCCTTTTGGAACTGAAACTTCTCTAAACCACACAGCAACTGTTTCACGGTGAGCTCTGCCAATTACACAGAGGAGTTTTGGAGACATTTTCTAAACACCCTGGTCTGCCAGTCTTTTCCTCCTCCTCCGCCTCCTCCTCCATCATTTAGAATAATCTCATCCCCCCTCTCCCATCCTCATCCCATATCCAACAGGACTATGAAGTGTTCCTCCCCCAACGGTCCCAGGCACACTTCAAAACCTTCTTTCCTCACTCCTGAAGGGTTGTCCCAGTCAGTTGCCAGTCAGACTTTATTGGCAGAGAGCCAGACATTGGTGTCGCCTCTCCTTTACCCAGTTAACCGCCACACATACACACCGCATCCCCAACCAGCTGCCCCTTTATTGCCCCGGGCTGTCTCACACACCCCATTCTCCCAACTTCCAACTGCAACCTATACACTGTTCTGCAATTAAATCCCTCCGCTATATACTGTGTTTATATTTATATGCCTCCTGAAAACTTTGAGCGTTACGCTCCTTGGCCGGTAGCCTGAGCGACAGACCGGAAGAGACAGAAAATACAAACAAGTGTTCCTCTTGTGTGTGTGTGTGCGTTACATCTGACACCTTGTGGCATCACAGTATGGCAAGGTTACCCGGGAGACAGATCCTGTGTCACCCTTGTGCGGTAAATAAAATGGCCGTACAATAAAGTTCACATTCATGAGGTCACATTGCCGCCCGAGCTAGTTGCCAGTGCATCCGCCCGAACGCCCGCCCTCCCCCGCCGCACCACCCTGATCCTCGCCACTGTGCACTCAGCCTCAGCTGAGGTGGATTTCAGCTAAAAGCCTGGCAGCCCAGGGTGTTTATTGGAAGGACAGTGCAGCCTCATAATGCTCGGAGTAAACCCACTTCCCTGCCGATCGAACTCGGGGCCCACACACCTGGAGAGGGAAAAAAAACAAAAGGTTGAGGATTCAATGGGCTTTCTGTAATTTGATCTCAAATCTTTTTGTAAACCTCCAGTTCCTTTAGGAGCTAGTCAGACACAGCATTCTATCATTTTTTTCTCTTTCAAAAAGCAACGTTAGCTGCCTGAACATTTCTAAGACACTTATAAAAACTGCTTTTGAGACTTGGGCTCACTTGTAACCGCGAGTGACTGCTTGAATGCCGTATTTTCATGCCAACCAGCATTTCACAAGAAATATGGGCTACTTTTAAGTAAAAAAAAAAAAAAAATTGTCAGTTCTTTGCAGCAAACTCATTTCAGAAGGCAAACTGGAGCTCAGAAAAAGCTAATAAAATCCCCCAAGAAAGGTTACGGCGCTCCCAGGAGAATAGCAGATGGCCAATGCAAGGTGTCTCTGAGGTGTCAGGCACCGTTTCTGCTTTCGGAGAGTGTTGGGAACAGTTGAGGGCAAAGGCTCATGGGAAAACTACTCCAAGGAGAGGTTGCTAGGGCAGGGCAGGTGTGCGAGCTCTTAATGATGTCATGGCGGCGCCGTTCTCCCTATACCGATGCAAACAACCTTCACTTTAGGCAAAAAAGAGTGCTGATGCGTTACCACAACATAAACTGCATTTCACATAACGCTCCGCATTTATCCTTTAGGGAAGATCAAAGACATGCGAGTTGATTTTATTGGGAAAATTGGTGTCTGCAAAAAGTGTGCATCTCAGACATTCTGCATTTTAATATATTGAGTAATGATAGCATCGCTGTTCCCTTTCTTCTAGCTCTGCACACCTCACTGCCTGTTGCATGAGTGCAGTTTTATGTAAGTCCCAGCTAAATGTAAAAACGTCAATGGTGGTTTCTTGCAACACACATAAGTACCCTAAATACGTAAGCTCCTCCCCCCGGGGGGCTACCCTACGCACGGTGGCTACCGACAGGTGCGCCTTGTTTTCAAATTCCTCCGACACGAATCTCTCAGGATGGAGAGAACGGCGACAAAAGACTGAAGCTGGGAGGTGGATACACACTGGTGGCATTTACATAATAGTCCTGCAGTTCCATGCAAATTCATGATTCCCCACCAAACATCTGCAATGCAAGCATAGTTTAGTATGCATGAGTTTGAGAAGGAAAGGGAAGGAGAGAGAGATATGAGGGGAGGGGGGGTCGCGAAAAGGAAAACAGGGATGGAAGATTTACAGGATGACTAGTTTGATCAGCCGGATATATTTGGAAGCTAAACACACCTTTCTTCTCACACACACATACACACACACAATGTTCTATGCTGCCTATACGTCTCTCCACATTTATTGCTTTAAGGTATCACAACACAGTGTACACTGGGTTTGTTTTTCCCCTCCTTTTTTTTTCTCTCTCGTGGTCGATTTTTTGCCTTAAGATTTAGCCGATAGACTGATGCAGGAAGCTAAAAGGGTTTAGAGGCCGGAGAGGGAGATGTGTAGACGGAGAAAGAGAGAGAGACCTTACCAATGACATGTGAAATCAATACTGATTTCAGCTTGGTGAAAAACTGTGGAAAACATCCTGGTTGCTGTAGATTTGTTTCGTAGCTGTATCGGGTAGATCTCTGTTTTTCACTGAGACACGTATATAAAATGCACGTAAGCTCCAAGTCATTACATAGTTATTTGCCAAATGCCCACATACAAATGCAAATATCAAATGAACTGTGCAGATGCGGACTACCACGCATATGGAGTACTAGTCTATATGTACATATTTAAGCATGCATAAATACCTATGTGTGACTCATATATATGCATGAATACGTGTTAATAAATGTTCGTTCACAGAGGCATGAATACACAAGCGCCGACCTATACGACGCACACGAATAACCTCGTCGTAAGACACACGGACACATTCAAAGGGACCTGCATCTTGTGTCAGTGTGTTGAGGCCCATCTGCAGGGTGTAAATCAGTAAAAGGCAGTAAACTGGTTGAGGTAAAAGCTTGTAACTCTGAGCTGATGTGTAAAAACTTCATCGAAGGTAAAAGCCTGTAGAGGCTGAGACGGCGGCTGAAGGCTGAACATAAACAACAGATAGCAGAGTTAAGAGTGGGTGATGTGGTTTTGAAAATTTGTATTTTTTTCCATCATTCTACAACAGACAACAGCACAATTGACTCTTTTTATTTTTTTTTATTCACAAATAGACAGAACATAACACATATACATACAAACAAACAAACCTACATGCATATATTAATGTACAAAATCTTTATAATTACATAAGAAAAATCATATTTACCCAAATTCATATTATGTATTGTAGCGTATTGCAGGAAATACAATATCTACTAAAAAAGAGTCAGGTCATCATGACTCATGAAATCAAAGAAAACCACATCTCCACAATTGACTTGTCTTGTAAATGACAAATCAATGCTAAAGAATGATTTCAGGCCAGTTTGTGTGAACGGAAAATCTTCAAATCCAAGCAACATTTACTATTATTATTATTATTATTTTCTCCCTTTTAGCCCTGCAACATTATTTTTCCGATTCCGGAGACACGTCTAGCTCTTCTTTTCTGTAGACATATCTTCATCACATGATTACTATAATGTTTGGTTTGAAAATGGGTTAAAGATTGCCCTCAAAGTGGCCCTCGGATAAGTGGCATCCTAGAGTGGCCCTAAGCCATCGGTCAAGCGCTCGCTGTGCGTGGGAGGCACCGAACAAGAACTCTGATGTTATGTCATTAGTGGCCTTTGTTGTAAATAATGTTCCCATTTGAATAAATTGACCTACGTGGGTCTCTGCTCGTTTCACACGACCCTTGTGCTCTTTATAGAAACCATTGTTAGTAATACCTTTTTCTTCCGGACTTTAACCTCTTAGAAAGTGAATCAGACTCAACCGGAAGGGAGTCTGGGGCCACGCTGAGATACCTTTGGATTCTGTACAATTCTGAATAAGTTAACTTCCTCTAACAGCATAACAATATTTTATTACCAAGCCACCTAAATAAATGAGGTGTTCTTAACACACGCACCAAACCAAACAATACTTGGAAAATATCCTTCCCCTGTAGGAAGTCCAACACAGAAAATCTGATTCTTTTTGAAGTTCTAGACATCAAACACGGCATTTTGATCATCATTAAACTGAGTGTGTGAAGTGAGCTCACTGCTCACTTCATGAAAGGGATTATTAACGTGGTCCATCAGGTCACGGTTGTTTTTCTCCTCGTTAATACAACTTAATATGTGTGCAGTGTACGTGTTAATAAGAGCTCGTTGTCTTGAAGTCCCCCGTCTCTCGGTCTCTTCTCGAGAAATCTACATACATACTAGGGGTGGGAACCACAGAGTAACATCACGATATTTTGCCCACGATAACGATGATATCACGATACTGCGATACGCGATATATTGCAAGATAATCATCTACGATATGCATCACAATATCCATTTGGAGGAGAACAAATACCAGTGAAAAGGCAAAAGTAGGAATTAATGGTATACTGTGTTTATTCACTGCATTGTGATGTCAGAGTCTTGTTAGAAACACACACTGACTGAACATGTCTACGTGTGACATCATTCCAATATAAACATAAACTGGCAAAAGGACAAGAGGAGTCATGAAGTACTGACTCCGGTGAGGCAAAATGGTAAAAGGCTTAATGCATGGAATCAGTAAATAGTTCCTGCTTGTAGTATCATGATACATCGATATATCGTCCCACCACGAGTACATGTGTGCCTTCATTTGAGGGATTTGCTCTTTCTTTTTTCGTCTTTCTTTTTTTTTTAATTCTTCTTGGCCCATTGTGGCGTTATTGTGTCGATCTGCACGTGCATACTATTTCCTATCTGTTGCTCTCATTTCATGCTTACGGCACAAATTCCCACCTCCCCTTTTCCCTCCGCTGCCTTTCTCAATCTCAGTAATCAGATGCATTAGTATCAATATTGCATGGGGGAAACGAGCCGAATTTAAAGCTTGACCATGTCAAAGCGAGAGTCCCTGATAGCCAGTGACTGCCACCACTCAGTGGAAATTACGCTGCCATTTTGACTGTAATTACTGAAGCCTGGTGAATGGTTAATGTCTGGAGTGATGTAAAAAGTAAAAAAAAGAAGAAGAAAAAGAAAAAAGTTCTAGCTTCCAGAATATATTCATTGCCCATCAGTGGGATTAACATAGAATCTAATGGAGAGACGTTCCCTGTCGGGCTGTCACTCTAAAAACCAAGGAAAAAGAAAGGAGCTGCACTTATTTCATTACATTTCTTCGCCTGAATTTGCTTAAAACTGAATATTTTAATTCCACTTGATCGCAGAAATCCTTGTGATTATTTCTGTTTTATAAATGCTTATGACCTCTGTGCAGCTTCACTGGACACTTGTCTACGGGACAAGGTTAACAAAATGAGTTTTGGTCGATTAGCATACAGTATTATTTTACTGTTACTTACTTTCACGACCGATTCATTTTTTGGTGCTTTTACTTTTTCAATGCTATATTTTTGCTTTCAATACTAAATATATTCTACGAATCTCTGGAGGACATGCAACGAGTGCTTTGAGCTCGAGTTGACAGGTTTTCCCATGCAGGTGCTAACAGCAGGACAAGCATGGTGTACTTCCCGTGTCATGTCTTTTGAGTGAAGGAACTGCTCTAGTGACATGTTGACGTCTCTGTTTAGAGCAGAGATCTTCAACAAGGGGGTCTGGGACCCCTAGGGGGTTCCGCAGAGTTACTGCAGGGGCTCCCTGAAATTATCTGATCCCAAAATGTCTTCTTCCAAAAATACACTTTAACACGAATACAACATATATTAAGCAAATATAAATCTTCCTGTTTGTTTTATGTTATGTTGAGAAAGTGTGACGTAGAAATGCCAAAATACATCATTACAAAGTACTGTTACATACATGGCCCTATAGGCTGCACTACACACCATTAATGGCCCAGTTGAATAAGGAACACAATTTTATGCGATATGGAATAGGGGGTCCACCGGGTCACTATAGGCCTTGGGGGTTCTTGGCCATTGAAAACCTCTGGTTTAGAGACACACTTGCTTTTAGTGAGGTCTTATCTTCCCCATCCTGCAGGGATTAATACATAATACATACGTCTCTTCCAAACCTCTTTATCTATTCTTTGTTTTGTTTTTTAAGTCCATTTCATAAAAGCCACCTTTTGAGCCGTGCACGTGTCTACGGTTGAACTGGAGCCCACAATCCTCCACGGGTGATGTTTGGTGAGGCCGAACAACAATAGCTTGTGTAAGTGTGTTGTGAAGTTTGTATAGCGCCTAAAGGTGGAGATAGGAAGCCGTGCCCTGAGGGGGGAGGGCCATAAATCATAACCTCGGCACTTTGTCAGCATAGATAGAGTAATTCCCTTCAGGCGTGGCGAGATTCCCTCCACCTTCACCAAAGTGTACAGCCACAACAATAGGAGCATCATTCAGAGATCTCTAGATAATTTGATACCTCCCCTCTATTCTCTGTATTCATGTTTCTGCATTTCCTCTCAGTTCTCACCTGGCCTGCAGGACATAGAAAAAGGAAGCACACGTTGGTCGTGTGCGCATTGCATTGTGTTGAAAGATGAGCCGAAGCTTCTGAAAGACGCCCACTCTTCTCTGGCATGGCGTCCCCACAAAAGACCTTTTGTTGATATTTCCCTTTTGTTTTTTTTTGTTTTTTTGGCCACACTTTGTGCTTTCACAACATTTCAGTTTGAATTTGTGGAGAGAAAAAAAAAAGAGTGTTTTCAGATGCCAGAGGCTTTACACACTTGACGCCGAGTGTGTGTGTCATATGCGTTTGTGGTTTTGGGGCCTGCCACCGCCGTATGAGTCGGCCCCCGTTTCATCTCGCCGGTCGAGGAGTCCGGTGGCTGTGAAGGGGGCGGGGCTTGCCTATGCCCTGCTGTCTGAGGTGCTCGGTTACACTGCAATTAGCTGTGGTTGTCCACCACAGTCACACACTGTACAGTAGCCATGCATATAAACCTTTCAACTCCTTGGAAGTTAGCATTGACATGGCTGAACTGTCAAACCCCTTAATGTTGTATTTTGTATTTGTCTTTTCCATTATTTTTTTTTTTTATTTTACGTTTGTATTCTTTCTTTGTCCAGCATCTAAAGTGTCTTTGAGTACCTAAAAAAAGTGCTGTATAAATCATATGAATTATTATTTTATTATCACTCAGTTTTTGAAGGGAAGGTAAATTACTTTTAAATTAGATTAGGCCGTGATTTCAGTCATTGGGCCTCTCGACAGAATGGTGGTAACCTGGGAAAGTCATGTGTCACACGTAAGGGAAGCATGTTTTTTTACCGTGCACATGATAATAAACTCTTTGAATCTTGAATCTGTAAGCTGCTGCTTCACGGATCAGAACGGTGAACCTGCTTTGAGACTACATTGTCTTTAACTTGAAGGTTACCTGGAGAAAATTCAACTTGCCTCAGGGCGTATACAATAAACGCCGTACTGTCTGCACAGTTTGTACTATATGGCACCCTGTTAGCCACCCGGCGTGCAGGTAATTAATCTCACTTCTGGAGAGTCGCCCTCACCCCTCCCGTGGGTTCGGCTGAGCAGCAGCATCCCCCCCGGAGCTGAGAGGAGCTAAGTGTCTCACACAAGGACACATCAGATGCTGACATAGGAACTTGAACCCCTGGTCCCATCACCCGGGTCCTCTGAGAAGGAACGGGGTTTCTTTTTGTGTTTACAGTGTGCGATCGCTGACACAGACATCGCCTTTTTGTCGAGAAAATTGACAAACTCATTACATTCACGTCACGAATCCCTCACTCTCTTTCTTTTCTTTGCCTCTTTATTGGCGTCTTTTTAATTAAAGGGTATGTATAACCACTCAGTGGGGGCTCGGTGCTGCACCAGACATATCAATGAGAAAAAGGATTGTGTGTGTGTGTGCAGCTTGGAGGATTAATGGCAATTTGACTAAAACAAAGAGACGGTGCCTGGAATATCATTGGGTGCCTGTGTAATTACAAGGCAATGAGATAAGCAAATAACGACAAGATCTGGCGATTAGGAAAGAAAGGAGAGGGAAAAAGGGTGACTCCCCCACTAATTAAGGAATATGAGAGGACCCTGGTTGAGAGATGGGGAGGTTACAGGGTTTGGGGGGTTTGCTTCCACTGTATAACCTTTCATTTATGTGTCCGCAGCAAGGAGGCATTGTGTGTTTTTATGTGGGCAGAACCTTCCTTTCTTTTGCAAGTGGCTCTGGCTGAGAGCATCATGTAAATGCAAAAAAAAGCAATGCATATATATTGGCGTGATTTAGAACTTATGTTTGTGGGTGTGGAGAACAACACTGAACATAAAAAAAGAACCCTCCCAGTTATTAAATCGTCTAATTTGTTCTCATCTTTCTTCCAGAGTGCCAAACCGCCCTGCGTGAAGACCCCGGCCTTCCTTGCGCAGTCGGGGCCTCGGCTCTCCAGGTCAAAGATCAACCCCGCCCCACCCCACCCCTCCCTGCCCCCCCTCCCCCCGCCCTACTGGAGCCAAGATGGCCACCAGCGGTGCCCCTCGCCTCTCCTTGCCACTCCTGCTGCCTGTCACCACTCTGCTGCTATCGCTGCTGCTCACCGGCGCCCACGCCTTATGTAAGTACAGAGACACTGACTACTACTGATAACATCTCAGCCTCCCTATGTAGCGTCCTTTACAGGTCCATCATCCATATCTGATACACGGGTCAGAAACAAGGCATACTGCAGAAAGGTGGAGGACGGCATGTAAGCCTTCCTTCCCCTTATAGATATATGCTGTTGGTGAGGATGGCATACTGCATATCTGAAAATGTGGACAACTCAACCGTGGAAATGTTTTCTTCATCTGCAAAAGGGATGTTGTTTATAGGATGCCAGGTTTGACTTGTAAGTGCCATTCTTACATCTGCATTAGTATTTGCATAGTACTTATGATGAGTGAGCATAAAGGACCTCCAGGATTTCGCTCAAAGGCACACCAAAGACAAGAATATGTAGATGTTGATGGACTCAACATGTCATACAGATCAGCTCTGGCTTGGTATTAATCATTTAGGGACATACATTGTCCTCCATAACTTCCCATGTTAGAACCTCCAGTTCTGAAAAGTAACGCCAATGAAGAAGTTCCATAAAACTTGCATAATTTCTCAGAACCAACAGGAAAATTAATCCAGTTGTATAGAAGATGTATTACCTCAATAAACACTGTACACATGAGTTTATGGTCTCAGTCGCTAGTTTCAAGTTGTCTTCAATACGGCACGGTGTTCGTTTTGGAAATTATTATCCCATTTAGAGTCAAATAGACGATAAAGAAGGGTATGCTTTATGCTGTGTCTTCCAACCTTAACCCTTTCACAGCGCGTTTTCAGTTCGCAAAAGTTAATCGTAACTTACTATCTTGCGTCTTGGTCTCCTAAAATTGCGATCGGCCAAAAAACCAAGATGGCGAATCCCGAACCGGCTTCAAAACCGGTCGTCCACAAACCAACGGGTGACGCCGCGGCGACGACGTCGATTCGTACAGTCTATGTTAGCAAGAGAGGAACGCGAGTAGTCTCTTATCCCACCCTGTCAAGTCCTGTTTAGGATTTGTTCTGCACCATTTCCCCGTTAAGATGGGCTTAGAGCAGCATTAAGGAGACAAAACAAAGAGAGAGGCTCTGCAGAGAAGTAGAACAAGAGTGATGGCGAGGTGGGGAGGCTCCCCCTTGGGCTTCATTGTTGGTAAATCCTCTGTGTGTGTGTGTAGGTGGGAGTGTTGGGGAGTGTGTGAAGTAGAAGTGATGTATGCGTGTACATCTGTTGATCATTGTGAGCATGTGTGTGTCGGCGACAAGTTTATGCAACATGTAAATGATGTGCGTGCCTCTGTTTTCTGTCTGTGTGTGTGTGCGAGAGGAAAGGCTGGACTATGTCATCGTCTTGTTTTCATTGGATCTCGCCCCCCTCCTCTCTGGCGCCGTCTCAAAGCAGTGCAGCGGTCTCTTTGACAAAAAAAAAAAAAAAAAAGTCACGTCACACCTAAATAACGAAATACGTTTGGATCAAAGTGCTTATCACAAGAGGAGCCAGGCAAACTGCAAAACTACAATAAGTCTACACAGACAATGAAATGAAGAAGTCCTTAAAAAAAGGAGAAAAACGAGACAGAATCCATAAAAACTGCCAGCAAGAGAATATAAATCTGTCCTAAAACGGCACTTAAAAATGTCTTGAGATTCAGCAGATGTGACATTTTGGGCATTTCGCTCCACAGTCCAGGTGTTGCATCGGAGATTTTGGGGGGAAGTTGCTTGATTTTGCCATCTATCTGAGGATCATTTGAAAGATGAATTGCCTCTGTCTGTCTGTCTGTCTGTCTGCCTGCCTGTCTGACATCCAGCGAGCATGTTCTCGACGCTTCAAGATAACATGAAGAGGACTTGATTTCCTTGTTCTCGTGTTGCACGGAGCTGTCTGCTCTTGATTGCGTGCTGGTTGGAGTGTCTGGCGGACTCATCTGAGTGTCTTTCAGCTCAGCTGGCTGCAAACATCTGAAATTGCACTCAGGCAGATGTCAAACAGATGTCTTTGTTCCCTTCCCTTTTTCAGCCTTTTTCCCTTTTCTTGCCGACAGAATGGCTGCTCCTTTTTTTTATTTTTTTTATTTCCACCCAGCAAAAGGGTGCCTCTCTTAACGTGTTGCGTCTGAAGACGGTTTGTTGCGTGTTGGGTCCTCGGGTTTACTCGCTCACCGCGTTGGGACTCGTTTTCTTCTGTTCCACTTGAACCAATTTGCAGCCTCTGTTTGCTCACCCGGGTTTAAATGGCATTCAGTACAGTCTGCTTCATCTTTGATGGAGATTACCCACCCTCTCTTACATACACACACATACTTACAAATATACTAACAGCAGGCTACTCCCCCCATCTGTCAGTATCTGCCAGTCTTTGTCTGCACTGCCTGTGGATATGATCTCTCTCTCTCTCTCTCTCTCTCTCTCTCTCTCTCTCTCTCTCTCTCTCTCTCTCTCTCTCTCTCTCTCACTGTCCCACAATTAGGTCTGGAAATATATGAACACACACTCACACACACACACACACACACACACACTACCATCTTGTGCTCTCTGATTGTCTTTCACACCCACATGCACAACCGCACACACACACACACACACACACAACCCAGTGGTGCAGTTGTCCAATTATATTCACTCCCACCTGGGGGAGGAGGGACAACGACACTAACCCCCCCACTTTTTCTCTCACACACACACGCGATCACACGCCCACACAAAGTGGATGCCACCCTTTTGTAGAAAAACCCAGCAGAAAGAATGATGTCATCCCTTCCTCTCACATCCCTCCCTCCCTCCCTCCCTCTCTCTCTCTCTGCCCTCCATCTCTTCCATTTAAACTCATAAATCACATCGGGAAGGAGACACTTTTAATCAAAAGAGAAAGAAAGATGCCTCCATAAATCCCGCCAACCTTACCGTAATAATGCTCGGCTCCCTGTTTGTGTGTCTGTGTCTGCATGTTTGTAAAAGATTTGTGTGCAGGTGTCTGTGTGTGCGTGTGTGTGTGCACACAGGCTGCATAATGTCATAGGTATTATAATCTGTCTTTACTGGAAAATACGTTTTTAAAGAGGAAATGAAGTCATCTATTTATAGAATTTGTGCAAAATTGCAACCCAGATTACTTTTTTAGTCATGATTAAAAGGGGCAAAACACACACAAAAAAAAAAAAACACAGTTGAAAGTTGTCTGTATGCATATTAGACCGTACTGCTTTAAAGAACCACATCAACCACAGCACCCAAAAGGCACATTTAATGTTTCCCTCTAAGGTGTGAGGGAGGCTGATTAAATGTTCTCATTTTGTTTGTATTATTTATGAGCTGTGGGGTGACATAGTTGCCACGGTGTTTCTATAGTGGCACGCGCTGAAGGGAAATTATTTTCCGATATTTTCACATTTTTTTACCTTTTCCCCAGTTAAAGGTTGGGTGGGCCACATTGGAGAAACACAGCAAGAGGAAACTAGGTTTTTAGAAATCACCCAAATGAAAAATAAAAAACAGTTTTTCAGAGAAAGGAGCGAGCAGCAATACCTCCAAAAGCTAAATCCAGCAACGGGCCTCCTTCCAAAGACCCCTAATGAACCTTAGTGCCCATTAGTCCTGCTACAGCCACATACACCTTATATTGTTTGTCAGACTTTTTATCTAATACATCCATCCATCCATCCATCCATTGTCTACTGCTTATCCTGTATTCAGGGTCGCGGGGGGGCTGGAGCCGATCCCATCTATCATTGGGCGAGGGTTCACCCTGGACAGGACGCCAGTCTATCGCAGGGCCAACATATAGAGACAAACAACCATTCACACTCACATTCACACCTATGGCCAATTTAGAGTCATCAATGAACCTATCCCTATCCTGCATGTCTTTGGACTGTGGGAGGAAGCCGGAGAACCCGGAGAGAACCCACACTTGTTTTTTCTAAACTGCATTACCCACCCTTGCTTTAATTCTCTCTTTCTCTTATAACATTTCTTTGTATTTGGGTTTCAGTTCTTGGACACGGAGACAAGGTTGTTTGTCAGCATTCCTTTTGGCTTTTCACCCCTTCATCATTTTTAGCCTTTCAGAGTACTCAACAGTAGCATTCTTGGCAAAGTACTGCTAATAGTAATTGGCCAGAACTCACGGTGATGGGGTGAAGGTGTTCAATTATGTATATCCCTTTGAAGCTGCCAATTGGTAGCAAAAAAAAATGAAGCCCTTTAGTGGAGCTGCTATTTTCTTGTTCTTGTTCCCCCCACATGTCTGTTTCTCTCTTTCCCTCTTCCCTTTCCCTTGTATTTTCCAGTCAAATGAATGTTTGAGCCAACACTGTCGAGTTAATTCTGTCAAATTCAATTTTATTGGCAACCTGCTGTTGTGAGCTCGGCCTCGTGTTTACTCTTTTTTTCCTTCTTCTTCTCTCAAATGAGAAGAAAACAAGTTAATTTTTAATTGAGTTAAAGGCATGAATCCCCGTCTCAAGTAGGCTGTTGGCACTGTGAGCTCTCTGAAAGTTGTGTTTTCAGAGCTGTAACCTTCTAAATGGCACGGGGAAACAATTAGTTAGTCGGTTACTTTCATTGAAATAACTAACCATTTTCAGAAGCACAATGGATCAACTAGCTGTGATACTTTAATATCTCTTCTTTTCTTTCACATCATCTCACTTTCTGGGTCCCTTTTCCGTAACATGCCTCAGTAGTTTGAGCCATGTTATATGAACTCTGTTTGACAGAACATCCTGATAGATTGACATGCGTGAAAGGCGTTATTGCTCCTTTTTTTTTTCTTCCAGCAGTGAGGAATTCAACACACCACCGAAGTGGCTTTTAAAATGCCGTCAATGCTTTCAGGAACACGTTTTGGATCTTCCGGAGTTTCTTTTATGAAACTCCCTCAAAGAAAGATGTTTGTCTGGTGGACAGACTGCACGGGTGGATCCCTTCCCCTTGTCTGTTCCTTTTACTTGGATTTGAGAAAGAAAGATGCCGTTGTATTTTCAGTTGAGCTTTTCGGGGCTCTATTTTTCTTTATTTTCGTTTTTTGTTTTGATCAGACCTTTAATAGATTCAGCAATTGGAGGTGCACTCTTAGTGAGGCAACAAGTGTCAATTGTCTCAAGTGAGTCTCTAAATGACACAAAATTGTTCCCAATTCCACCTCCTTCATGTGTGCTACGTGGCCATTTTGAAAATCAGACACACACTTAGGCGAAATTTCCCCTCCCCTCTCCCCGAGGAATTGAGCCTATTTATTTCCAATGGGTGGAGGGATACGCTGTGTGTGTTTCACTTCTTTTTCCTTTTGCCCTCAACAATAGTTTCAATGGGACCAATTTGTACAAGTTTGCCACTCCTTTTTCTTTTTTTAGAAATGCAGCTTCATTGCGACAGCAGTGTGGTCGGGCAACGTTTTTCACCTCTGGGTACTAACACTCCAGAACTTATTTTATACAAGGTTCCCACATCCTGCCACAAGTCCCTCATGGACTGCAAACCCTGAGCCCTGCGAGTTCGCTCGCAGCGCAGTCAACATAGATGGCACACTGTGTGATGCAACGGGGAAGGGTTCGCACAAAAAAATCACACTACCGAGCCCTGGAATCTTTGTTTTCTCATGTGAATACTAATGAAGACATATTTCATTTCTTGGGCGCAGGAAATCAATAGTTTGAAACAGTTGATGAAAGATGCAATAATGCTTTTTAAACGAGGCATTTCTTTTCACTCGTATTATGTCATTTCATTCATGAAATCTTTCTCAAAAAAGTGATATTTAAACAGGCAAAGATCATTTGTATTCAATCGTCGGAAGGAAATATAACTTCAAGACACGATTTGCCCACAAAAAGGACAATTTCCCAGTGTGGGAACTGCTTGTCCTGTCCAGACAGTACACACTGACTGTTTGAATCATTATACCCACCGCTTGGCACCCCGACTGCCCCGAGAGCAAATCTCTATTAGCCTTTCTTCCTTATATTTTAATTGGAAAAGCAACTGTTTCATTAACCCGTAACCTTGCACAGCCAAAATAAGGGTTATATGGGAATGGAGCCTGACCCAAACATGCCCTGTGGAGTAAAGCTACAGCTATTTTTTTTTTAACATGACTGCCACAACATTCATGTTTATTTTAAGCATCAATTCAAGCAGCACAATCACAGCATTGCAAGGTTTTCCCCTTCAACGCCACGAGTATGAGCTAAGTGCGCTGCTGTTTTTACTTTTGGCGCTACGGATTTCTACATGCTAGCTTGAGCTGATGGAAATGTGCTGCCCTCTTAAATGAACTGGATCCATATAATAGGGGACATCTTCTCTATTACCCACATTGTTGATCAGCTGTTCATCTTCTAAGTTGGCATACATCTTTACACACAATCGTTTTTTTTCCCCGAATCAGGAATTGACGACAGACCCGGCACGACGTACGTCTCTCTCCTCGCTCTCTTTCTCGCCCAATTCAAGGTTGTCGCAGGAGTCTGCTAGGCTTTGTCGTGGCAGTGATTGTGTGTGAAAGGCTCCAGACAAGGCAAAGCAAGGCGGCTTTAAAATAAAAGGCTTGGTTTCCATAGCGATGGTGCTTGCTCAGGCAGCCTGTGAGAATTGGTCCTGATTGATGGGGGCTTGGTTGTTGTAGACCTGGAGGGTGTGTGTCTGTGTGTGTGATTGTGATTGAGAAGGTGCATGTGTTGTTCGTGTGTGTGTGTGTGTGTGTGTGTGTGTGTGTGTGTGTGTGTGTGTGTGCTGTTTAATGCATCGACATGAAGGCCCATCCAGCGGAATCAATCTATCTTCCGATCTATCTGACTGTCATCCCTCCGTGAGTATATATCTGTGTGTGCGTGTACGCTTCTTGATAAAGGCTTGTAGGGTTTTTATAGTGGGGTCCAGGACCGACAGACAGGCAACAGCTCGGCCGCCTGCTGAGTCCTTTTGGATCAGATATGCAAGCTGGTTAAATCCCTGCACCTCGGAGGTCCAGGTGGTTCAACGTCAGCAACATCTCTATGCACTGCTGGTCTATTTGGCTTGGCTCAAAGTACATCATATCAAATCAGTAATCGAGACTCCAAACTCCACTTTGGTTATTGGTTGTTTGTTTCCCCTTTAAGCAGTCGGCCTAGACTGTGCGTGACATGTGTCTGCTGCTTGGCTAATGCGGAAATTAAATTGAATCTCAGTCAGGATTAATGAGTAAATCAACTTCAAATAAGAAACACGCGGCCGTTCACGTTGCTCTCATCCACTTTGTAAACATGCTAAATGAAGTGACAAGGAGTGGAGATGAAAATATCCTAAATATGTATCCTTTCATATTGTTGCTGTATGACAGTGGGGGGAAAAACAACCACCACACCCTCCGCCCATGACTGACGGGAGAAAGTGGAATTATGGTGCTTGTAGCACCACGAATAGCACCAAATGTTCTTTCCAGACACGGAACAAAAAAGGCCTGTATCCTCTGTAACATAGCTATTTGTAGCAAGATGGATAGTGCCCTTTCCCCAATTCTCTGCCTTTTCTCCGCAAATCACTGAATGGCCCTCGCGTCATTTTGTCTCCCACTTTGTTAATCCAGCAGATAATGGCTCCTATTTATGACCCAAGAAGCTTTCCTCCATCAATTACTGTATTAGTCATAAAGCCAGTCCCCCTCCCCCCCTCCCCTCCCTCCTCTTTACACCCTCTCTAGCAAACGACAACACACACATAAAAAAAAAAAGTGTAAATGGAGCTGTCTCATATTCACATACCTTACCTCCCACTCTCCGCCACTCTATAATCACAATGCTGGTGTATTCTGTGTTATCGGGTCCAACAGAGGTAGCGTCCAGTAGCAGGTGGTAGATGTATTAGCTAAACAAGCGTCTGTGTGCACAGTGTGAGGTTCGCCCCCCCCTCCCCTCCTGCTAGCCGGTCGTGTTTGCATGGATCTGTTCTATTCTCGGGGCCTTGTGAAGATAGCCGGGGCCCCCATTGCTGGTTATTTTAGCTCAGGCCATGTCCCCCTGCCAGGCAGATAAAGACGGGTCTCGTGTGCTTATCTGGGCGGTGCCGTACCACAGCATGTCTGAGAGAAGCTTGGGGAATAGGGAGATATGTAGGTAGAAAGGACAAATGGCCACTGCGGACGCAACGTCCTTTCAATGTCATCCCTGGTAACATAACGCAGGCGACTTTTCCACGAGGTACCTTACAGCAAAAGAAGTGTGTACGATGTTCAGGTGGGAATCAAACGTCAAAAAAGCCCCCCGGGTAACATTCATATACCCACAGAACACAGAGGACCTCCTAAACTCAATTATATAGTTATGAAAAATGGAAATATATTTAATTGTTTTCCACATTCACTTTTTTACCCAGTAGACTCAAAGATGACTAATGGGTTCAAGTTGCTAAATAGCATTTTATTGTGTTGCCGAGAAAGCCTTATTCAAGATTTCAGGTAAATAATACAATTACTGTAAATCAAGAAAAGGAAGCCTCTTCTACCAGTTTCCAAAATAGTTTTTTTAACAATGTGGTACTTATTTCATAGGAAATCCTTTTTTAAACTAAAGCAACATATTTCATGTGAAATGTGTGTTGTTGTTTTTTGCAATGACACATCGTGAATACACCTCAGTGTTTGATAATATGATGAGGTGCCATCACTCATTATTGGGATTTATTTTAAGCAGTTTAACCTGATGCCACTCAACCTTTTTTCTAACCTGCAATTACTGGCAACGTTCCAAGGGCTAAATTCCCCAAAACAGAAAAAAAGAAAGTCACCAGTAACTGGCAGCAGAAGCTCAGTGGAATAAAAGAGAGAGAAAAAAGGTTAATTATACTCATCAGAGTTCAGACAATCTCACACTGCATTCCTGTAGTAATTGCATTATAGTAGACATTCATGGGGGTGAAATAATGTTGATGACGTCGTAACTATATCAAACTGACTCGGAATACTGAACAAAAATAGAAAGAGCATATACACAAGTGTGAGATTAATAGAATAACATGAAATACACTACAATGAGGTAAAATATACAGTATTATACAATAAAATACACTGAAGTTAAAGTCGCAGTTTGTTAAAAGCATCTAGAATGTCATTGGCATAAAACACACAATTCAAATCATTAGGAAAATAAAGATTGAATAAACCTTGGCATTATTATTTCCAATGCTTTACCAGAAGCTGCTTAGAACTCGAGTTAAAGTTAAACAGGTGATAATTCCCTCTCGACTGGGTCTCGCCAAAAACTACATTTTATAAGACACTGAACGCATCGTGGTTATGTTATGATGTACCCTGACCTTTTCTTCTTTACTAGATTTACTGAAAGCATCATAACATAACAAAGCATTTACTCTGATACTTTTACTGAATACCGATTGAGGACGATCGGCAGTAAAATTTTATTTCAAACTATGACTGTTAAATTGTGTAATTGATCCACGGTCCACATGAATGCTGGGCACGCAGGGATGATGGATCAAAAGATCCATTGCATCACAGTCTTCCTCACTTGGTTAGAGAAGTGTGTCAGCGAGGATGAAAAAGGTCCTAAAAACTAGACTTTCTTTGGTAACGTGATCACAGTCATAAATCCCTGCTGAACGTACAGAGATAACAGGACGCCGTATATAGTCAGAGGGACAGTGGATGGCGGTAGAGGGTATTCGTCTACAGCCGTCATTTTAAATAAATGTGTTCAGGCAGGGTGAATGGAGTAGGTCGGTCGTACGAATCCTCTGCTCTGAAGAGATGTTGGCATCGTTGCGCCTTGGAACCTGATATGGAAGAAGGGAGAAAAGTTTTTTTAAAGTTTCTGATATATGATGTATTAGAACTCCTTTCACCTCCTCTCTTCTAACTTTCTCTTTACCGCTGACCTCACCTCTTCTGGTCAACCCCTCTTTTCATTTCAACCATGTTTTCCCTCATAGCTCCCTAACTTTCTTTAAAACTTCCTGAGGCAAAATGATACTGCCTCATTTTTTGAGAAAATGTCTGAATCCGTCAGGAGTTATATTCAGAGTGACTTGTGGGTCATTTGGGTGCATTTATTGTCCTGTCCATCCCTCTCCTCTTAGGGGTGGGAGGGAGGGTGGGGTCGAACTGGGCGAAAGTGTCCACTGGTCTTGGGGAAAAGCTAATCAAAGAGCGCCGGCCTTCAGGAGAACCACCGCCACAGGCCCGCTCTGTGTAAATCCCTTTTTTCCATCTTGACAGAGGGCACATTGTAAAGGGAGGTCAAATGCAGAGGAGGTGTAGTTGTGTAATGCTGCGTTTCAGAATGGAAATTGAGATTTGAAAAAAATCGCCAAAAGCGAATCATTGTACCGGATGAATGAAGTAAGCCTCTCCTCCTTCAAGCCAGAGAATGGCTGTGGTGCTCCAAACATCCCTCCCACAACCTTCATAATATAAAGACCTGTGAAATGTACAGATAGGGATTTTAATTTTTTTTTTTATTTGTTAGACTTTTTTAATGATTTGGTGGGTAATCTTTTACAGATGGTTGGGTTTCCAAATCATTCAAATTCAGGTAGAGAACACCTCTTCAGCCTAAATTAATTAACAACTGTGCGTTAAGCAAACGTTTTGTGCTAAAAGTAAACGTTGCTGAAGGATACATGGATTAAGAGCCGCCTCTGTTATACCGTATTATATATAATACGGTAATTAATAGGGTGGCGGTTCTGTAGAGATTTGTAAGGTTGCAGAAATCTTTCTAAAACATTATACATTCTGTTAACCAAGCCCTCCGGTACGTCAGGGAATGCAACTTCACCAGGGCTTATTTTCTTTAACAGATGGAGAGCAGATTTAAAGAGGGCTGTGAAAGAGCAAAAAAAATCCAAGGATGTAACAATCAATACACTTTCACTTGACCATCAGACGGCCGGGAATCAATACTTCCAACATCAAAATGATTGCCAGCAACACAGCCCTTTAATATTTCTTTTTAAGTTTCATCCCTTGCCCTTTGGCTGATTTATTTAGCCCAGCGTGTTGTCTATCAATGCCCAACACGCCTCGGCCTGTCGGAATGATGTTTTATGATGTATGAACATGTGATATCATATACGGATTGAAGTTAGCGCTTGGAATTTACACCTTTTAATCCTGGCAGTGTAATTACTACACGTTCGGCTGCATATGTTCCAAATTACCCAATAAATAAGAGCGGAAATTATTATTATTATTATTATTGTTGTTTTATGTTTATTTATTTATATATATATATATATATATATATATATATATATACAAATACGATTATGTATATGTTGTGTTGTTGCACAGGGAATTGTTGCCGATTTCATTTGAATGAAAATATCAAAGCAAGATAATAGTACGTCTGTTTAGTAGTTTTTATTCGGGAGCATTTTGCAAAGTTCATTTGACCACAGACGGCGTAATGAGCACGTCTTCTTTCAGCGATAATCTTGCACCCGCAGTCATCTCGGCTTGTAAAAATCCAGATTAAGTGCGTCTCACACTCGTACCCCGGGCAGGAACACATTTTTGTGCGTTGTTATGACATGTTCACCCACTCATCCTTTAAAGAGCCTCTTCTACTTGAGAACATCCAGCTGGTTGAGGGAATTGTGGAAAACTGCTTTTTGAGATGATCTGGCCACCAACCGCTAGTTAAAGCAGTGTGCGTGCGTGTGCAGCTTGGTGTAATATTTACGTCAGGAACATTTGGCGTGGTCGTCGGGGGGCGATGAGATGAACTTTGCATTGCAGTGCCTCCACTTTCCAGTTCTTTCCGTTTCCCTTGTCCTACGCCATTTCTCTTTGCCTCGTTCTCTGCAAAAATATCCACTCTCTCTCTCTCCCTCTCTCTCTCTCTCTCGCCTGCCCGCCTTATAATAAATGCAGGAACTCTCCTTCATATGTGTTTAGCAGTGCCTGAAGACTGGTGTCGGCCCACGGTCCCTTAATTATTAATTTGACGTTATGCGCTGGCCGTTTGATCATCCCCACATATCTGTATGATTCCGATTTAACGAGTTCCCCAGGAGAATCTTTTTTTCTTCTTCTTTCCCCTCTCTCTCTCTCTCTTTTCTCCCTGTTTCAAGCTTGTTGTTTTGAACCTTCTGCAACTGATGCACGAGCAGAAAAACTCAGGCACTGAATGACGCACTTTTTTTGATGGACAAAAGCGTCTCAGTCCTCTTGAGTGCATCCGTTTAAAGTGCTGCATGTGCGGTCCGAGTGATGATCGCTTTGTCAAGTAAAAACTCAGTTCAAACAATGTCACACATGTAAGTGCCTCGTCATCTTAAAGCCTCCTTTCCCCCCAGGGTTTGCTGCCGGTGGTATTCGGACGCCATTTTCCCCGCCGAGAGAGATCTTTCAGCTATTAATCATCGGCGCCTTGGCACGACATCAACACATACATTTGCGGTTGCTATGATTTACACGGAGAATTACACAGCACTGAAATTGGGCTACTAGAGGAGGAAACGGGTTCTTTAATCCAACCCCCCAGCGTGTGCTGCAGGATGATGCTGTTGTCCGGCGGGTAGGGAGGCGGCCCCGTCACAAATATGCAGAAGGTTTCAGGTCCCAAGTGTCCCACGGTAGACTGGATTTGATGTCGATAGACCACTATGAATAGATGGCGAGCTATTCTGACTATTCTGAATAGTGGTGGGACAATGTATTGAAATATCGATATATCAAAATATCGTGATACTTCCTGAGAGTGACTAATCATTAACCATTAATCCCTGCTTTTGCCTTTTTACTGGTTTCTCCTTCAGATACACAGATATTGTGATGCATATCGTCGATAATTTCTTGCAATATATTGTGTATCGCAGTATTGTGTATCGCAGTATTGTGGGTAAAATATTGTGATGATATCATATCGTGAGTTACTCTGTGATTCCCAGCCCTAGTAGATAAGGATGTCTGTGTGATGTGTGTCCTTTTTGTGGAAATGGTGATTTGGTCCGTTCACAAATCATTCATCTCATGGCTTGGGCTAATGTCTCTCTCCCTTCTCTCTCTCTCTCCCTCCCTCTCCTCCCTAGCATCACCACGGTTCACTAAAGTTCCCGTCGACCAGATCGGCGTGTCAGGGGGCGTGGTCTCCTTCGTGTGCCAGGCAACGGGCGACCCCAAGCCGAGGGTAAGCTGGAACAAGAAGGGCAAGAAGGTAAACTCCCAGCGTATCGAGGTGAGTCAATGAGCAACATTTTCATTATCTTTTTCTCTGGTCGAACACACAGAATGGTTGTGTTTGTGCATTCATCACCCACGAAACGCTTCTGGACAACAATCCCATCTTTTCATGGACCGGCCTCTGAGGAATGTGCAGGTCCACCCGTTGCTACCGGTTACGCAAGGCAGAGCCCGCCCATCCTCTCTCTCTCTCTCTCTCTCCCCGTCCTGTTTGCACTTGACTGACTTTGTCTCCGTTGTCACATTCTTCTTTTTTTCCTCTGCACTCCACCCCGCCTCTGTGAATGTGAATGTGAATCTATCTGTGCGTTATTCATGATGTTTGTTGTTCAGTTTCTCGGCAGGCGTTCCCAGATGGCGTCTCTAAAAAGTCTTGATTGATGCTCAATGTCTCTTAATTAAAAAAGTTGCTTCCGTTATCGTCGGCCGTGCACACAGATAGACAAGCGCACGCTGCGGCACGGAGGCAACTACAGGGGAGGGGGTGAAAGAAGCGAATGAAAAAAATAAATGACAACATCAACGGGGTGGGGGGGGGGGGGGGATCGCTACAGAGGACAAAATAAAAAGACAAGTTGTGTTTGTACGTTCCCTTCTTCTGCATGCTAAGTGGGAAACAAAGCCAAGGGCGTGAAGGAGCTTGCCAGAACGGACGCTCCTCTTCCTTCCGTTTAGTAGAAATAAAAAAAAAAATTGTAAAGGGGTTTTGAAGTATTTTTTTTCCCCATCTTACCCTCTCGACAGCTGCTTTGATATTGATCACGATCCCATGCTCCGCAGTGTTTTTAGCCTAATTAGCAGCTCAGCCCCGAGACGTGCGGCAGTGGAGCAGCAGACTCGTACTTCCATCTCAAAGTCACGCTTCGCTCACAGATCTCGGCGGCGAAGCCTTCGCCGGGATGGTGTGAGCTCCTCAGAGGAATCGATAGATGTTGGGAAGGCGTGGGGGTTTTCGCTGCGAGCCCGGCAGACGGGTTCGACCATCGTCTCTTAACGCTTCATCCATCTGAACTTAGAGGAAACGAGATTAACTTGGGAAATGAACGGCTGTGTGAAAAGGGGTGAACCTGCTTTTATTGGCAGACTTACATTATTGATCCCGACATTTAAAACATCAGGATGTTGATGTCAAGTTAGGTAAAATGTGAGGTCTGGATTGTTCATTGGCAGTTTATTAAATTCGTCTAAATTATGTTTTCTCCATCATTCTGCACACAAAACTGTTCTTTGTCATATTTGTGTTGTACTTGAATGATACACGCAAACAGCATGACAAAAGGAACATTATTGTAGAATTAATAGATGTGTAGCCTTCATCATTTCTGATTTTTAACAGGTATTGATAATTCAGACACAAAAAGAGTGTTAATGTTCAGCTCTTCTCAAGTGTAATAATTCTTGTTTTCAAAGCAACTCTTTTGTGAGTGTAACCACGGATTTCTTCTCGTTTCTGTTGTCTAATTTCATTTTTTAAGAAGCGCTTTCAAAGAGGTTGAAAACAATGAGCCTCGCGGAGAACAAAGGGCATAATTACAGATCATAACAGGAGATGCAAACACGAGAAAGCAAGGATAGCACACGCAGATGATATGGGGCCAGGATTGTGTGTGTGTGTGTGTGTGTGTGTGTGTTTGTATGGAGAGAAAGATTCCTTATAGTTCTGCATTTCTGAGGACAAAAGGCTACAAAGGAATAGAAACATCACACCTTTTCTACCGAGGATATCTTGTGATTGGCTTCCATATCTGGGAAATGAGAAACGGACACTTATCTTCCAAGAAAATTGTTTGGTTTGTTGCTGCAGGGATGACTTTTGTTGGCTAACCCCAGAAGACGGCATTGCACTGGTTCCCTCGCCAAAAAAAGCAAAGAGGAATATAGCAAATAATCTCTGTGACATTTATGATTCCGACACTTTTTGTTAATCCTCACAAATGAACGGCACTTTCCTGATTTGAAACTAGTGGTATTATTATGGGAGCCCCTCCGTCTGTCGAAGCTCACCTTGGTTTTTCTACTCCACCCTACAGACCATCGAGTTTGACGAGGGCGCCGGCGCCGTGCTCAGAATCCAGCCTCTCCGAGCGCCGCGCGACGAGAACATCTACGAGTGCGTTGCAGAGAACAGCGAGGCCGAGATCACCGTCAATGCCAAGCTGTCCATCATCCGAGGTGAGTCCTGCATTATGAAACAGTGTGCACAGGGGTAACGCCAAAATAAATCATTAAAGTGGACGTCCATGAGCTCCTCGGGGGTTTTTATGATGACATCTTGCTTTGGAGTCTTTACACTGCACTTGCCAGTGGGTGAGGGCTGAAGGATGCTTGGAATATCTGTAAGTTGTACTGTAGTACTTTCTGGTAGAACACTGTTCAGCTGGATCATCCGTTTAGATTTTGACCTTTTAGAAACACACAAAGATGGCCTTCAGTTGTGCTGTGAGTTTTATCTGCAAATTCCTACATGACGAGTGTAAAAGCTTTTATTTCGTAAACAGAGTCGGAAAGGAATTTAAGTACATTATCACATACAAGGAATTTGCCTTGGTGTTTACAAATAATAAATGATAAACAGTCAAGCAAAGTACTGCAAGTACTGTAACCCTAACCCCGAACATAAATAAAATCAGAAATTACCCTAAATGTAAAAAAAGTTGCCCATAAAGTTGGAATATTTAGTTTTCAGACACAATCCTCAATATAGTAATACTACTATACTAAGTACTACTATATAAGCTACAGGAAACCACTCTAGAGAAAGCAGAATGAATGTCTGTGAAAATTAGAGAATTATCTCTAAGAGCCAAACACAGGTTAGCCTAAAATAGCTCACAACAGTTGACGGTGTGAAGGCTGTTTATCAAGGATCCATCCAGCAATCGGATGGAACTAATCAACTGTCCATTCATGGAGGAGCTAAACCACCATTTGCCCGTGATGAAAACTCATAGAATCACTGAATGAAAAAGTGATTGGTCACCTGCTTGACAGTCGGGGGGGGGGGGAAGACACACTCCTCACACATAGATGGGTCCAAAATAATCAAACAGCTGTACTTTGTAGACCTTTTCTTGATCGCACCTATAGGAGCACGTTTTGATAAACCATTTGTTTAGCTCTTGCCTAGAGGTCATGGAGACAGCTCAGCATGTGGTCCACCACTTCCACTTTCTTTTCTCTCTCTCTCACACTCGTCTCTGTCGGCCTCACACACATAGACGCGCTCACACCCGGCGTCCTCTCTTCTGTTCTCTCCTGCCGCCATCTGCCATGTTTCCAAGGGCTGCATGAAGCTGAGCTATTGCTGGCTGGCTGGCAGCACAGGAGCTAGGCCTTCCTGGCTGTCAAATCCACAGGCAGCGTTGGTGGGGTGGGGGGGGGGGGGAGGGGGTGTTGGAACTAGGGATTGGATTGCCTGGCTCCAGCATCCTGGGTTAGTTATTGTTAGCAACAAACCGCCCTGGAAGCATGCTGTTGGGTGCTGGGGGTTGTGGGTGCCTTGGGTGCCCTTCAAAACTTGATATACATTTTAAAATGTGCTACTTAGACTTTGAAAATCCACATGACTACTCATGCTTTTACTTAACGATGTGCTTTGATCGGGCAGATGCCAGTTTGGTTCTGTACTGAAGGACCTTTGCTGCACACTATCTGGATTTCTTGGATCCTTGAATAGAGCATTTTCTTGTAGGATCGTGTGTGTGGGCATTTCATGGCCCTAATGGGAATCACGCTTCCACCCTGCATCACTGGTTTCATGCTCAAAACAATTATATTACATTGTTCTAATTTAATACTCAAATTCCAATTTATTTATCTTTTTTTTTTGACTCATGTCCGGAAAGTCCTTTACAAAGACACAGAGACAGATTGGAAACAAGGAACAAGCCGATCAAACCCAGGTATGTGCAAGAGCACAGGGCAAACCCAGGGGCTGGTCAACGGTAGCTGGAGGAAAATGCAAAGTTATTGGAATCAGCTCGACGAGGTTTTTCCCTCCAGAGCCCATAGGAAGACGGTGGCTCGGCTGCCCGGGCAAGACCCGCCACCGGAGGAGGGATGAGAGTGTGATGATGGGTGTCGAAGCTGCAAGTCGAGCTGCGGAGGTGGAGAGCGCAACGTTTTTCCTCTGTTTTTCCATCTTTAATGAGGTCAGGACCTCCTGCATTAATCCATTAGGAGAGCGATATGTAGAGAAAAGACAGAGAGATGTAATTGAATTCACAGAAAACAGAAAGGGAAGGGTGAAAATGGCTAGAAAGTGAGAAAATGAATGGCGGTGAATGCAAGTCGCGGTGGAAGTGGAGCACAACAGAGGAGGGGGGGGGGGGATGGATGTGAAAAGTTGGCCCAAGATGAAGGGAGACAACAGGGTGGGGGGGGGGGGGGGTGGTGTTGTGGATGATTGGCAATGTAGAACAGGTGAAGAGGACAATAGCCGAACCTGCATTCTTGGAACAGGGGCAAAGGATTATGGGATATGGGACAAGGCACGAGGGACACATCCACAGTAAACAGCGGGGGATGTGGTGTGGGATCTGAAGAGGCAGAAAAATGGGTCGCCGCGATGGTTGACTTGGCCGGAAAAAAGCCGTGGCACGCATTTCTGACAAAAAATACAGCTGCACGCACACAACATGGATGGAACAGATAGAACAGCATACATTTAAACCGACAATACATCCATGGCTGTTTACATGGTCATGAATAACCTGTCCTATATATATGCAAGATGCATCTTGTGTTTGTTTGAGTCTCTCTCTCTGTCTCTCTGTATTCGTCACTCCAGAAGTGTGTTTTTTGCTCACGTTATTTGACCAGCAGCAGAATCCCAGTTTCTCCCATAAACTGCTTATTCATGAGCATGTAAATGTAATGCTTATATGCTTATATGGATAAACACGCTTACTAACTACAGGTCGTGGAAGTCCCCGAACACATAAATGATCCAACG
Organism: Chelidonichthys spinosus; assembly: GCA_029853015.1. Classification (NCBI taxonomy): domain Eukaryota; kingdom Metazoa; phylum Chordata; class Actinopteri; order Perciformes; family Triglidae; genus Chelidonichthys; species Chelidonichthys spinosus. Next base: position 21,185,795 of record CM056826.1, read on the forward strand.
AGAACAAGAATCGTTCACTCAAAATGGCTGCAGTTCATCTAGATACAGGCATACCCATATGAATATATGCATAGTCACAGTTAAGCAGCGTGCACACACACTCACACACACACACACACACACAGAGATGCGTGCAGTCTACCAGCGTTTGCTGTCCTAGCGTGAACTCATCAAAAGCGAATTTGAAAGTGAAATTACCACCCGTTCGCCTGCACTGATTAATATATACACACTTACAGTAAAGGTGCACACACACTCATGACGTGCACACGCACACTACTGTGCACCCTGACTTGCATCTACAAAAATGTGCAGCAACAGACACACATATATCTGAAACGAGCATACACTTTACAAATCCACAGACGTTTATTCTCTAATGGACAGGCTAAATCATAAGCCCCGCCTCCTATGACACACCCGACCTGCTCGTCTGTCGTCCTCTGCGTTTGTGCGCTCGCATCGGTGGCGATGGCGGGTTGTGTTCAGGAGCGACTGCGCTGCCTCCTTGCTCTAGTGCCTCAGTTGAATACCTAAGATGGGGGCCATCTGGCTGCACTAAGGCTTGCAAACGGTCCCCTGGGAGTCCTCGGTGAGGGACTGACAAGCGTATGAAGCACACTCTCGAGATCTGACTCAAATCGCAGCTTGCTCTGCGTTTTTTTCTTTTCTTTTCTTGTCATGGGAACATTTTTTTTTTTTTTTTTTTTTTTTGTATTATTTGCAAGTGTTTTCGAGTGTCAAATGGAAGGCAAACTGGGATACTGTCAGCTCATGCTGTTGTGTGTGGGGGATCATGTGGAGTTATCCCGCGTTGTGTGCTTGTGTTTTTACACTGCAGCACTCTTTAGCTCTGTGATTACTGTTGCAAATAGTTTCTCCCCCCGAGGCATCCAGCGAGGGGAAAAAAAAGTATGTGATTGATGAGATTTGGGCTGATATTCATTTTTATTATCTTTGAAAACAAGTTGTATATATGATGTGTCTATTTGGGAAAAACCCACCGTTGAGATCACAGCGAGGGAGAGCTGCTCCTGAGTCGGATGAGCTAAAGCCTCAGTGGTGATGCTGTGGGTCTGCTTTGGGCTGTTTGAACCAGCAGAGACTCACACGGATCACGTCTCTGGTCTGGCTGGTATAGACGACCTTCATTTTCATCCGTGCACACACACTCAAACAGACTCTCTCACATCCTGCTTATACACTCTTGCCACTCCCAACCAGGTGGAACCAATCAAACGTACCCTTCTCTTGTCTGTCATCGCTCACTTGACTCTCTCCCCAAACTTTTCCAATCATCTTGCTTTCTTTCTGAGTGTGCCAAGTTGCAGGTCTGGTTCTCATCCACAGCACTGATTAAGTTAATATATATATATATATATATATATATATATATATATATATATATTTTAATGTTCTTTAGTTTTTCTCAAAACTCCTCCTAACCTCACCCGACCTCCTCTTCTGTCGCCAACGGGAAGCTTCTTTTTGAGGATGATTTGTAGACGCAGATACGTCAGGCAACGTATCTGTGTGTTAAACTAATGTCTGCCGTGGGTTATGCAACCTCACTCACACCTAGGGTTGCAAAGGGGCGGGACATTTCTGGTAAATTTCCAGAAACTTTCCATGGGAAGTTTGGCTGGGGAATTTTGGAAATATTATTATATTATATTTGCACTTTGCAATATGCTGCAGTAAGCAGTGTTCTATGTGAATGTGATTGAGGAATAGCATAGATATTCTCAAGTGTACTTGCATGGAATCTGGTGGTTTTAGTAATGATTATGCTAAATTATATTTTCCCCAATATATTTAATATACCTGTTAAGGGCCAAACTTCATTTTTGTAAATTCCAGGTTAATGCCCATGCATTTCCCATACATTCTCTTTTATTCCCATAAATTCATGTATTCCCATGAATTCCTGTTTATTCCCATACATTCCCTTTTATTCCAAAAAATGCCCTTTTATTCCCATATATTCATGTTTAGTCCCATACATTCCCTTTTATTCCCATAAATTCCCTTTTACTCACATTAATTCACATTTATTCCCATGAATTCCCTTTTATTCCCATAAATTCTATTTATCCACATAAATTCCCTTTATTCCCATAAATTCCTGTTTATTCCCATGAATTCCCTTTTATTCCCATACATTCTATTTATCCACATAAATCCTCATGGAAAGTTTCCAACGTTTCCAAAATTCCCAGAATTTTGCAACCATACTCAAGCCAGACGTTGACCTCAGCATTTAGTTCCCAATGCATTCAGACTGAGCCAACTTGTTACGTCGAGCCATGTGAACATGGAACTGCTTGTACTGTTTGTGCAATACAACTCGTATTCTCTAGCTCCATGTGGATCTAGGTCAGTACAAGCTGCCTGTGCCGTGTCATTTGCTAGGTTTTAAATTGACAGGAAGCCCCGCCCAACCGCCACGCTCGGGTCGGGGGGTTTCACAGAGGTCAGTCAGGGCGCAGCGCGCCTACTGTTTGATCAGGCTGTCTGCTAATTGGCCGCTCTCTTGTGAAGGAGCAGGTAATGATGAATTTTAATGGGCTTCCTCCATCCTGATTCATGAACAGTCTTTGCTGCAGATCAAGCCCAGTGGATTCTGGGCACCTTTTATTGTTATGGGAGAAGGGTAGAGAGAGAAAAAGAGGTACAATGATGGGATGGGGGTGGAGAGGGGGTGCGGCCACAAGAGAGAAGAAGAACTGGAATGAAAGTTAAAAGGACAGAGACCAATCAACCTTTCAACCACCAGTGGCTCCAGGCCAAGCCTTAAGACATTCTATTTCCCGTCTTCACCTTTGCTTTCTATTCTCCGTCTACCTTTTTTCAGTCTCTCTCACAATATCTGCACCATTATGTTCTAAGGCCTCTCTATCTCTCTTCCTCTATGTCGAACCGTTGTTCTCTCTTTTCTGTCTCTACCAATCTTATTTCTTTGTATTCCAATGGCTTCTGGTGTGTGCGTGCATATGTGTGTGTGTGTGTGTTTGTGAAAGAGAGAGAGCAGGCTGGAGGGTGATGTATGCAATCACTAGTGTGTAAGTGTGTGATACAGCCATTTCTAAAAAGTCGATTTTTTAAACAAACTGCAGGAAAAAAGTCCGATATATTTCTTCTGGGTGGGCTGGCACATGTGTAGTATATTTTCTTTCTGAATGCACAGTATGTGACAGAGCTGCAGGACAACCTGCATACTGTACAGATGGGTTTAAGTCCGTTCTCACAAGTCCATTTGTAGGCAGAGACATATTAGAGGAGGGAAACAAAACGTTGAATAACATTAGGTTTTATATTAAGTACTGTTCTGATCTTCCTTTAGTCTTCGTGTGTGTTTGGTCAGGGTTAAGAAGCGGTCTGTGTGTGTGTGATGCAATCCGATTAAAACATAGTTTTTGGGGGGTTTTAAAAGTGTGAGTCCAGGCTGAGGCAGAGAGGAATAGACAGTTTGAGAAAAAGAGAGTAAAATGCAGAACATTTCTTCCTCCTTGCTATTCATTTCATCAGTATTCCCCGTACGTATCTAACAAGCACCAGCCCAAACACACATTTATGTTTGTGAAATATTCCCCTTGAGTCCATTCACGACCCCTTGGGTTTTTTGTAACCCCTTAAAACAACATTTTCCATTTTCTCGCAAACACACGAGATATTAAACAGAAAACTCTTCTCTCCCCGAAAACTTTCTTTTTGCAGATGCAAAAAAAATTTTTTTTTTTTTACATTTACATTTTTCTTTCGCATCGATTTGTCCGTGGTCAGTTTTATCTCCTGGCTTTTCATCTTTGTAGTGCTAATGCCGTGCTGGTTTTGGTGAAGGGTTGAATGTTTATTTATTTTCTGTGTGTGTTTATTTCGAAGGAAAAGGTGAGTGCAGGGCATCAGACAGTCTGGATGAAAAATGTATAAGACACATAGTGAAACATGAGCAGGTGTGTGCGTTTGCATGCGAGACGGTTTCCTGATGTGTGTGCAAGTATGCATGGGCGACAGCAGGTGTGTTACAGAGTGTTTGTGGTGTGTTTAAGTTTGTGTGTGTGTGTGTGTGTGTGTGTGTGTGTCTGTGTCTGTGTCTGTGTGAGAGAGAGAGAGAGCCAGCAGGCAGACAGTGGCTGCCCTGTAATGAGACAGTGAAGAATAAGCTTGGCAGTATCAGCAACAGATCTGGCTGTTCTTCCTCTTCCTTACCGCCTGCCTCTGAGGTGACCTTTGCCCTCCACCACGAGTCTCACACACCTCTAGCGAGAGCAAGACAGATGGGGGAGGAAAAAAATGCCGAAAAAGAGTGGCGGGGAGGTGAGGAGAGAAGCAAACGGGTAGATAGAAGAAAACGGTAGGAATAAAGATCAATGAAGAAGTTAGCACAAGGTATCTTATTGCACTTTGGTTGCATTTGTGAGTTGGAGACAATGAGTTCTAGAATCGGAATCGGAAGATGGCTGGTCCGAATCCCAGCTCCTCCTCCAGTCTGATGAAGATACTGAACCCCGGATTGCCCCCCGAAGGCTGTGACATCAGGGTGTGATTGTGTATGAATGAGTTAGATCCTGATGTGCAGGCGGCTCCTCTGCCATCAATGTCAGAACGTGTGTGTGAACGGGTAAAAGTGACTGAATGGAGTGTAAAAAGTGCCTTGAGTAGCTGGTAAGCTCGAAAAGCGCAATATAAATGGAGCTCCATTTAGCATTTACCAACATTTGTAGTGACTGTTGACATGGTGACAAACAACCTGCTATGTATGCCGATTGGATGAACAAATACGCAAATGGCTGGATGGAAGAGTGAAAAGAACGAAGGGCCTGATTATGGAGCCTGAGACCCTTTTTTGGCGGCTCCTCATCTCCGGCAAGTCAATTCTCATTCTCATGCAGCACTCACCAAAACCCGAACCAGTAAATAATACATGTGTTTATCACTGTTAGGATCTACACCCAAAGGGGCAGGTTACCTGCTCAACGTGAACCCATTCTTGCATGAGGCACCTTTTTTTTCTTTTTCAAATTCTAACCATATGCTCACCTGTTTTGCGCTTGTTATTCTGCTCTTATATCTCATTAGGAAATGTCTTGTTTTTCTCCGTAATGGTGCTTATGAGGTGCTCAGCTGTTATTGGTGTTATTGGATGTGTAGCAGAGGGCATGCGTGGCACAAACAACAGATCAATAGGCGAGTGTTGACCACATGGATGGCCCTGTACTCTCATTGGAGGCTTAAGTTTTTTTTTTTGTTTTTTTTTCCCTCAGGAGTAATTTCTTTGCTGTCCTTCAGCGACTCTGGCTCTTCCTTTCTACTCCTTAGGATATCTCTCTACCCACCTTTCACCTTTTTCTCTCCCACTCCCCTGCCTCACTTAATACCTTCACACCAGGCATGTGTATGCCTGCCGGACTTTTGCCAGCCTTCTATTTTTTCTCATCCTGTCTTTCGTTCTTGTAGGAAAAAGTTCCCTCCGGAGGAAATTCACTCAGATGCGAGTTTATGGCCGGTGAATCCTTTGATCCTGGAAACCTGTAATGCAGTAATCATGTGTAATTGAAGGATGAAGGAGGGGGGGACACAAGCTGAGACAGATAAAGGCGAAACAAGAAGAAAGGAAAGAGGTGGTGCTGATGGAGCGGGATAAGTGGTAGGAGCTTGCCTCTAGCCAGGGTTGGCTGGCTCCTGAACCTTCGCCATCAATTTCATATAATTCCTGCTCAAGTAGAGCGACCTTGGCCACCCTAGGCATCTGGCCGTGGCCAATATAAGACACCGGGGTGGAGAAAAAAGGACGGGGGGAAGGGAAAAGTGGCAAGGAGATGGAGAGCAAAGAACAAGCAGACGAGGAGTTAGGGTCTGGCTGATTTGTTTACTTCTGCCTAGAAAGTTTAGATAAATGGAGCAACGAGTTTGACCAGGAGATGTAATTGAAAGGTCATCAGAGTAGGGCTGGGCGATATGGGAAAACATCCTGATACAATATTTTTTTTCATATCAGTCGATATCGATATATATCACGATATATAAATCAAATTACTATTACATGTGCTGTGTGCGTTAACCTAACTTGACGTGGCTCTATTCCAGCATGATTGGTTCGGTGCAGCGCTACTTAATTATGATTGGCTATTCTGGTCCACACTGGCGGTTGACAAGCGCTTCTGCTCAGCTGTTGTTCATTCAGAGCTATTTTTTCCATTAAACCCCATAGAATTCATACGCCATGTTTCTGTAACCAAGAAGTTTGTACACTTCTTGTATTTATCTCCGAGAGAGAGAAAGAGAGCGAGAGAGAGAGAGAGGGACACACACACACACAGACAGAGAGAGTGTGTATGGTAGGCTAGTAGACAGTAGTAGTGCAGATATACCATTGAAATACACATATTTGTTTATCTACTCTTCACATTTATTAAATGTATTGTCTCTTCCTGTTTCCCAGTGCGAGTTTAGATACACAAATATGATCGCGTGTCAATCGCGGCATTTTATTTTGAAAATTGCTTTTATTTTGAAAATTGACCAGATTGTCTCGTGTTTCTCTGTGTGATTTCCTGCCAGAATTGACGCGTTCACTCGCGGCACGCGCAAAAAAAGAGAGCAGACGCCGAAACGATGGCTTCACGGCGCGGGAGGGCTGCGCGTATTCGCGGCGCTCCGCGTCCAGTGTGAACGACACCATAGCTTAACAGGGGCGCCGAATGGAAGCGGGCTCCGCTACGCGTCTATTCGCGGCGCTTCCGCGTCCCGTGTGAACCAGGCGTTATGTCCGTCAAAACATGGACGAATTAATTCTATCGTAATTGTATCGAGCGTGTCTCATATTTCTATCGAGGAAAAGTTATTTCGCGATATGTATCTTTATCGTTTTATCACCCAGCCCTACATCAGAGATCAACAGATTTACAACTCACTAGGTGGATTTGAAACAGCCATAGTCACCTCCCATGTGTGCAGCCCCCAAATACTTTAACTGATGGCTGGAAATGTAATATATGAAATGAAATATACCTGTAATATCAATTCAAGAACAAATCTTAATGAAATCAAAATTGGTTTCCTTTGCCTCTACCCATTCACATCAAAATAAATTAAAGTGATTTTGTCACATGCCCAAAAATCTAAATGTAAGTCAGCTTTGATTAAAAGTAATAGTTTGATTTCCTGCATCATGTTTTTCCATTATATTTCATTCAATTTGTGGCACTATTTTGATCCCGTATGATTTTGTTGGACGACTGAGAAAATGTTGATTAGTTCTCTGCCATTCTGAAATGATTGCTATTCTTACTACCATATGTGTACATGCACATTCATATTATTGTGCAGCTGGACGTGGGATTTACTTGCCCACAATGATAATCACATAGTGGAACCGCACATGCATTACTTAGTTTAATATTAATATTAATGCAGGGACATTGTGCAGGAATCCAATCAACAATCGCAGCTAGCCTGCTGGAGTAGTGTGGGTGCTCCGACCTTAAGCAGGGAACGAGAGTTGGGGAGGAAGATGTGGGTTCCTGTGGAAATGGTGTGAGTGACGACCTTTGGAGTGGCCCAACTCATGCATAAAGAAGAGCAAGGGGAAATGGTCTGAACCGCCAGCTTCATGCATATACATGAGCCCCCCCGGCCCAGGTGACTGCAGTCGTACAACGGCGAGGTCACGCCGTGGGCCCTGCAGGATTGGCAGAGTTGATACAACTTATAGTCCCACATGCTTCACAAGTGCTGTGCCGACGCTTCTTGTGGTAGAAGTTGGGTAGCAAGCTTAACGTCATGCTTATTAATATTTCCTCCATCATTGTCATACGTCTCAAACTACTATTATACAACACAATGCATAATCAAGACTTATTTATATGAGTAGTTAGAGTTTCGCCTATTTTTTGTACTCCCACGCCTCTCAGACGTATGTTTCGCCTCCCTTTCCCTTCTGCCCACAAAAACATACACCTTTTCTGCCTCATCCTTCTCTTGAAATGGAGTTCAGTGGAAGCATCACATCTCTCCGTAAACGGGGAACATTTTTTCCTCCATGTTTTCCCTCTTAACAATCTTGCTTGTTACCCGGCTTATCGACATTATACCCACAACCTCTCAGCCTCATCTTTCTAAGTGACTTATTTATGGTAAATGGCCCACATCCTTTGTGACCCCTCGTTGCCATGTCAGCTTGACATCTCCAGGTGACACGAAGCAATTGCCATCTTCTGACTGGCCCCCAATTCGCCGACACATATTCATAAGTGTTGTTCTGTTCACCAAAGGTGCCTCAAAACCTGCCCATTACTAGCTCTGTGAGCAAAGCTAATGGTCTACCCAGACAATGCACTCACCTCCCCAGTCCCACACATCCTGGTTGGTATGGGTTGCATTAGTTGCTTTGGCAGAAATGAGACAGGAAGCAGCTCAACCCTCTCAACCCATCGTTGCATTTGCCTAAAGTTGTTTGGGAAGATTAGAGTCTTAATTACTATGGTTGCTCAGAATTGAGACATAGAGACATTTTATTAGTTTCTTCATAGACAGATTTCCAGTTATTTTCATGAAAAAACTGCCAGACATCTCAAGGGTGACACATGTTTGAAAGGGTTATGAACCAACCCTTGTGAGCTGTTCTTGCGATTGAATGAGATGACATGCATTGTATTCTCGACAACTCTCAACTCTAACGATTGCATGACAGAAGGTCATTTCTACAGCAGCATCGTCACCCACGCTGTGTAGTAAACTGACGTCAGGTGCCCACTGTGTCTCCACACACAGCTGCCCTCCCTACCCACGTACGCCACTAAGCCAGACCTTACTGGCTGACGTTTCTCTAGGGTGAGGCGTTTCCTTTAATGGTCCTGGCCTCACCCCCCTGTCTCCGCTGTCTTACCCCAGACACCTCAGGAGCCTGACAAGACAGGAGAGAGAGAGAGAGAGAGAGAGGAAGGGAGAACTCGATACATTTCCCCCGGTTGAGACAGATACACACAACCATTTTTTAAAAATGTTCTCTCAACCTCTTCTCCAACGGATCATTGGAGCTGTGCTAGACAATTACTCCTCCCTAGTCTCTTGTCTGTGCTTTGTCTATCATGGTGGCTCACCACATCAGGGAATCCGCCTGTTGTGTATGTTTTTTCTATTGAAGCAGGGCTCGCCTTATTGCCAACACGGAGGTGCCCTTGAGCAAGGCCCGTAACCCCGTAACTGCTCCAGTGCAGCTGCCCAGTGGCCGGCAGGGCAGCAGGTCAGACTGTTGTCGTTTAGGACAGCTTTCGAGTGTGTAACTGTGTGGATGGGATCAAGTCTTTCCTGAAAAAGAGCTAATTTCTCTGAAATAACAATATAAACACATTTTTCAGTTTGATAAGCAATGCTTAAAACTTCTGCCTTTCGTCCAGTTTTCCCTCCCACCGTTTTTTTTTTTCAATCTTTTCACTCTCTCTTCTCTCTCTCTCTCTCTTCCTTTGTCACTCATTTCCATTGCCCCTTCTCCTTTCTCGCATCTGGTTGTATTTCAGAGATTTGGATGTAAATGTTGCCCTTGGTGGCTAGATGTGCGCGGCGTGGAGAATACCAATGGGACATCAGACGTCTTTCCGGGAACAGAGCAGGGGGATAGAGGTTGAGTGCTTGCTGTATAATAACCATTATTCAGCTGAGATGGCTATCCAGAGAGGGCTATCGGTAGCCGGGGCCAGAGACACTGTGATTAGATTTCCCCTGTGTTGCTATTCTTCTCTGTCCCCGGATCTTTCCGTGTCACCGTTCCCCTGTCTCTCTTTGTATGTTCCTCAAACAATTCAAAAGGAATCCCACTGGTTAGAGAATTCGAGGGAATGCAACAAAAAGTTGCATTCAAGATTTTTGAAGATTTGCAAACCTTCATTTTTGGTTTTGGATATATTCGGCTGTCAACCGCAGTAGGGCTGCAACGATTCATCGAGTTACTCGATTAACTCGATTATGAAAATTCCTCGAGGCAAAACATCTGCCTCGAAGCCTCGTTAAATTCCTATGACGCGCCTATGTGCAGGGATCCGATTGTTCCACACGGACTGTTGTTCAGGAAGCACACCAGCGCGTCATACACGGTCATTCATTCTGAATTTAGTTGGCGCGATGGCGGAAAGTCAGACTCAGAATGTCCGTAAATGACAGAGAGTATCGGGGCTAAACAACGGTATCCTGCTTGCCCATGTGAGCGATTTATTTCTGACAACGAATGCGTAAAGTAGTAAAATGTGTGACTAGATGTCTCCTCGTCTCCGTGGCGCATTTCTCCGTTTTGTTTATGTATATCGATCACTTCTCATCCGCCATCTTGCAAGTGACGTATAGAGTTACGTTTATGCATCGGACGCTCGTATTGGCTCCCGTAGCAGCTTTTACAGCCAATCGGAAAGCCTGATTTACGCTCGGCTGTGAGTTGTTGTGTTTGCCCAAACGGGAGACATGGAGGAGTTCAACGCAGAGAAAAGAATGGTCAAACAGTTACTGTAGTGATTGAGAAAGCTAAATACATAAATGGCACAGAAGAAGTACACTATATACTCACATATTTAGGGCAGGGAGAGGAAAGGGCCATTGCTGGCAAAACAAAACGTAAATTAAATGTTATCCATGTTTTATCCAAGTTGATTTAACTGTATTGTTGTTAAATTCACACTGGCACTTAATAAATGGGCTTAGTTTTGGAGCCAAATTTTGGAGTTGGAATGAATACCTCTGTTTATTTTTTTTAGAAATGCTTGATCATTTTACAGCCACGTCATTTTCGTTATGCATTATTTGTTTTGGTTGTTTAAAAACGCAATTTTTTTTTTATCTGATTCCTCAATTAATCGATTACAAAAAGAATCGATAGCTGCAGCCCTAAACCGCAGACAAGAAAGCTGAAAAGTGAAACCGACCATTGTGCTGATTGTGTTGAATAAGCACCCGAATATTACACACCTGGTTTCAGAAGTTCTTTTCAGCTGGTGCCTTTTAGCTGCTGTGCTTCACAGTACAACCAAGTGCAGAGAAAAACAACAAAGTGATCTCAACATAAAAAATACGTGTGTGTGGTCTTGACCATACTCTAGTCATTTAGAAGCTTGACTTCTGAGTGTACTTGGGTGTTAATGGTCAAGCGTATTATCTCACTGGAGTGAGAAACATTTAGACTTAAACATGTGGTTCACATTTGGGAAGGAACTTTGTCAACTCAGCTATCATGGTGACAATTGGGGTAGCTTTGGTGCCATATGCTGATCAAGGATTGGTGCCTCGACCAGCTTCTAGTCAGAGATTAACATGTGCATGTTGATGCATGCATGCCATTCCAGTATATATAGCATCATCCTATTTGCCAATACATACGCATTGCCATTCACGCCGGTGTCGTAGGTGCAGAGCAAATGAAACTGTAGTCCCAGCAGCTGGCTCTGCCTATTAGTTAAATGTCTATTTGTGTATGTGAAAGCGAGCATGCCATCAGTATTCTTCATCCCCTCGCACTATATTTATCATCCTCCCTTTCCTGCACCGTCTAATCTTAACCTCTGTTTCCCTTTTTCCTCTCTCCCTCTCACTCCGCCTCTCTCCCCGAGCAGTCCCTCTGTGGTATTAATGCACAGACCTGCTTAAAGCCTGTGTCTCCGTGCTGTGGCGCTGGGTAATCAGTTAACCTGATTATCCTGCTGATGAAATTAAATCATTTAAGTAAGTGAAAATAATAATATGAGTAATAGGTGCGGGGGACGCCGGAGCACCCCATGGCACTCGCAGCCAGTCGGGTTTTACCTCTCTCTCTCTCTGACTCTCTCTCTCTCTCTCCCCCACTCTCTTACTATAACTCTCTATGAGAACACTGAAGGCTCAGAACGAGCACCTTTGACTCCACAGTGTCAGAGATTTTGACATCAGAGAAAAGTGGATGACATGTGCATTATAATCATATTAACATTGATAAAAAAAAAAAGGATAATATCTTGACCAGACTCCTGATTCAGTTGTCTGCTTAGGTTGCATAGTAGAACAGAACACTACTAAACTAGTGTCATGTGTAGTACTACAAAGCTAATTGGGTTGTACTTACTATTTGCGGCCCTATAAAAAAATACTTTATAGAAAAAGAAGAAAGAATAAAAGAATAGTTTATTGTGCTCCTATGTACTATTTCAGGAGTACCACTCATTTGTAAGTATATTGTATGTTGGAAACACACAACATATGTGGCTTTGTGTACAGTTATAACTATACCAGACTTAGATTTACCAAAAAAGCGATTTTTTGATTGTTTTTTGAGCAGTAATTCACTAGGAATGGGATTAGTCAGGAGAGTTAAATGAGTCTAAAGGACGGACCTTTTAAGAGGGCCACACTTAGCATGATAGAAAGCAGAACGCAACAGCAGGCATGAGTCTGCAGATTAACAGCCGGGCAGTGGCTAAGCTAACCAGAGGCTGATTAAAGGCTTTGCACCTGTCACTTGTAATGGAATGGAATGATATTAAATGGCAAACTGAAATTAAAGACAATTATGGATAATGATGGCACACGAGCCGACCTGAAAAAGAGAATGACAAAAAAATCTAAATCTAGATGAGGTCAACTAGAGCCTGTTTGAGGTTCAGCTTTGGAGTCGTGCTAAGCAAACCAGCTGTTGCGTGGGGTGGCCATGTAGTTGTTCCGTGCCATCAGTGTGTGCATTGAGTAAGTTGCGGTATTTGAAACTTGTCCAAATCCTGTTGAATAGATTCCAAACTGTGGTTTTCTTGTTAGGAAAAAGACATTCTTCAGATACTTCAAATCTGCTCGAACACATAATGGTCTATATGATGTCTTTGCAAGGCCTTTGTCATGGCTGCCTAAGTGCCATACATCACAGCAGATGACCACGCTAAGTTTCTCAAATGACAACCACCAGTATATACTGATGTACTGTATTCTGACCAATTTCCAAATTGGGACTCATCAAAAAAGCTTAAAGTTTTAGTATTTACACTGTGATAAAGACAATTAAATATGCATGCATATGTGTGTGTCTGTGGTTTAAAATAAAACCAAAAATGAGAAGTGGCATGGTACTTGGAGAATTATTGGCACCCTGCAGGGTGTGACTGCAGCATGTGTCTCAAGGCTCTGTTGTAGGATGATTGTTGGCATGAGTGACAAAGGCTGCTCCCGGCAAAATAAACAGTGACGTAGCCATTGACCAGTAGTGCAAATGTATTTGTCTTTTCCATTTGGCCTGTGAAGAGTTGTCATCACGGATAACCCCGAGTATGCATCATGGACATGCAATTGCTAAGCCATTATGGGTGACTTGCCCTTTGGGAACTCTACGATACTATCAGCCCATGTCATTGGTTACAATCTCTTCTCCACTGTCGGGCTGGATAACCCTGAAGTAACACTCCCTCGATGAGTGATCTATTTATTTTTGCATGGGTGCCTTTATCGACAAAGCCTGTATGCTTCAGGGGGGAAAAGATGGTATCCGCGTCTTTTCCTGGGGAAGTAAGAAACCAGCATACGTGCCATTTATTCAGGAATGGCTGGCGATGCGGTATCAGGTCAGAGCAGCTGTAACGATAGCATCATATCTCCATGCATCCACCATCCCTGTTTTCTTGTTTACTGCCGTTTTTTGGTGGGTTTGTTTTTTCGCCCCCCCTATTCCTGATCTCCCTTGCTCCTTCAGGCAGATTCCCTTTGTCAAGTGACTAATTTAATTATTCTCAAATCCACTTACTCTGTATGTTTTCTAGCTTTATTACTGTGTCTGTGCAGGCCTCTGTCTGCGGTATTCATGCCATGGAGATAGAGCTAATGTGATGTGAAGAACAGATAGGCTACGGCTACATCAAATGCATCAGATTTAACACCCAGAGAGCAGGCCCTTCGCAGACAGGACTAGGGAGGGGAGTGCGAGAATGCGGCACCTTTTATGGCATCTTAAACATAGATCACTGATGACACCCAGAAAAAGGGGAGTTTGTGAAAACATATTGCTCTGTCTTGTTCAGAAATTTGTAAAAGTGAAGTGTAGTGTTGCCACTGACTGTCTAAGCTTCAGGGGAACTTGGTATAAAAGAGGTTATAAAGGGGTGATCATTAAATAAAAAATGATTAATCACTTTAATCCAACATGATTGCATTGCTCACAGTCCCCTGGAATATGGCATCGCTCTCCTTGTGCACTGAGGGAAACTTTGCCAATTTCCAACCGGCTTTGTGTCGCTGCAGTGTGGGTGGTATGTGCAAATGAACGATGTTCGGCTTCCCTCCATGTTCCTGCAGTGTTTATCAGAGCTCCCCACTCATTTGCCGAATGGAGTCCGCCAGATGACTCGAAACATGTCCATACCACCCACACTGGGTTGAAAATAGGCAAACGTTTCGCTTAAATGGCAGACTGACCAACTCTGCATTCAGACCATGGGACTTTCAAACAATGCTGTCCCAATCCCCCCTTAATTTAGCACTCCCTGGGTGTCTACAACACCGCCATGATGTCAGAGTGAACATGAGGTCATTGGCTCTCCAGATGGACAATGACCCTTTGCTGTGCCACTGGCAAGCATCATAGTCAGTCAATCTTGTCCAAGTTGCAATATGGCCTTGGACTTCAGATGTGAATTACAGCTTAGGGTGCTTCCCCCCCTTTGCTCTCATCATCCGGGAATGAGTCACTCCCCCGACTCCAGTCGGGGTAGATGTCAAGTGGTTTGACCGATGGGACTAATTGCCCCAAGAGAGCAGCAAATCTGCATAAGGAGGACAATGACCACAGAGCACACTACGCTGTTGTCTCCTAACCGAGAAGTAATTGCTCAATCATGCCTGAGTATTAGCTGCAAGGACACCGTGATCTTTTGCTGGCTAGTATGATGATTCTTGAATAAGTGTCGCAAAAAACAGTCAAAGAGACTTCTCTACCATCCTGTCTCCATTACGTTACCATTCTGCACAACCTTTGCACCTTTAATGCCAGAGTAAACTCTGACTGATTAAATCTCTCAATTTGAATTCACCCCATGGACATTGGTGCCTATAGTGCCTCTCAACCAAGCGGTGCCTTTGCAGGGCTCCGTGTAACCTCAAATTGACTCGAGTGTCATTTATTTCATTGAACATCAGGAAATGAGATGGGGAAATCGCCGGGATTACCAGGCTTTCCTTCTGGTATTACGTTTTTACTCTATTTTCTCCAGCTCGGATCGTCTATTTGCATTTAAAGCCTTTTATTTACTACTTGGTATACTGAGAATATGTGCAGGGAGTCAGTCTCCTCCTTAAGGGCATTTGATTATGACACATGGTTCTTAATGGACAAGCTATTTGATAGTGGGAATGCAGCCTGCGAGTATCTGGCTACAGGATGTCTTATCCAACCATTAGGATGCAGTAATTTTCTACGCAAGAGGAAGTCACATTAAGCACAATGCTTCCTGGTCTTTGCTGTTAAACCCATCAGTTGGCTTAATGCAGCCCTCTGGGAGAGCCAGCGTCTTAATGAAATGCAGTGTACGTTAGGGATGGGACAGTATCAGATTTTAAAGGATGTTCACTGAAAAAAATATATCTGGCTACTGTACATGGTCTGGTCTAAGGTGCATTTGTCTCATTGGAAAGTCTCCTGAGATAAAGAAAAGCGATGCATACAATTACAGTATTAGGCTCTTTAGTCAGCCTGTTTAATTTAACACTTTTAAGGGGATTTGGGAATTAGATTTTATGATTTCAAGGTTTATGGCACTCTCCCAATGCATTAACCTGCGTATTTATTCTTGACAAATTATTGTAAGTACACTCAATACTATGTTACTGCAACCACTTACCTTCTGACATTAATTTGTCTTAGTGTTATCACATATTTAACTCTTACTGGTTGTTATTATATCTTTCCACATGTTAATATGGAATTAATCCAGCAGGTTTTAATCACATTTCCTGTTCTTTTCACAGAGGACCTACTTCCACCAGGCTTCCCTAACATTGACATGGGCCCTCAACTCAAAGTGGTGGAGCGCACTCGAACGGCCACCATGCTCTGTGCTGCCAGTGGCAACCCTGACCCAGAAATCACCTGGTACAAAGACTTCCTGCCCATTGACCCCAGTGCAAGTAATGGGCGAATCAAGCAGCTACGCTCAGGTAAGGAAAACCCAAGAACAACATGGCCGTCTTCTTCCCTCTCACTAACTTGAGCCCTCCTTTGATTTCAGAGTACATTCTTAACAACAGTTAACATGCCTTTTTTGTGATTTACAGCCAGTTGGTTCAACTAAATTGTTAGGAAATTTGAGAAAATGTTATTAATTCGCTTTTTAAAAGATTTGTATGGTATCAGCTTGTGAACACATACGACTGTTTACTGTAAAGTTTTGTCCTAATGGAACTAGAAACGATGTGTTGTTTTTTTAGGTAATTTATCCACTTGGTTGCAGTACATTAAGGGATGTAAGAATACATGCAATGACATAAACATTGCTAAAACATAATATATTGTAAATATTAAAACAAAAAATGTGTTTCGATCAAACTAAACTGGGTGTTGACAGTGTTTTTAATGCATTTAAACATGAAAATCATGAGGGGAAGCTACATTTCCTAGATAACACCATAAGAAGCAGTGTAAAGGTTGTGCTCAGTAGACATAGTGCTCTGACCGTGTTGTAACCGTAGTAAATGTGGAGTGTAACGTTGAATGAGGTCAAACGATCGACAACAGCCCAGAAGTGTGTCATAGTAGACAATGAGACCAAGGTCCGTGTTCTACTGACACAACTCAGTGGCTATGTTGTCTTGTTCCCATTGATGAAACCCCACCGAGAGGCCCAGTAAAGCAGAGTCTAATTATATTGCTAATTAAGTGCAGGACTTGGAGTGGCCCCAGGCAATAAAGGGTGGATATTTTAGGTCGATGATTTTGTCACGGATCGAAAAATCCAATGACTCCTATTTGATTTGTTGCTGCATACGTAAATGTGTGTAGACGCCACTAAATAAAGAGTCTGTTGCCATCGAGTCCTTGCCCTAGTTGTGGCCCTCATGAGCTGTATACTCAAAAGAATCAATTAGTGATCTCATTATTTATGCCTTGCCAAGTCGACAGCTTCCTAAGATGCTTGTACTTTTAGATGTGTTTGATATTTAACCTACGTGTGCAGCGTTTCGAGGCAGTCCTTTATTGTTAAGATTTAAAGCAACAACAGCAACAAAGGATGTGTGATTTTCCCTCTCTGGGATGGGAGCTAGCTTGTCATTAGCTGCATTGGAGAAGTGCTTTTGACTTTTATTTGGAGGAAAAAGGAGGAAAATGTTTTCACCTTCATGCTCCTTCTGTTGCACTGCCAGGCTATCTTGCTAAGTTTATATATATATATATATATATTAGATACGACATTCATGATTTTTAGACAATAAGATAAATGTGGAGGTTTAGGTTTTTTTTTTCCCAGGTTAATTTGGGAGCTCGGAAGCCTGAATCTCTTTATCCTGTATATAATCCTATGGAGGCCAACTCTGCTCTAAAACGTTGTCCAGGTGGCTTTGTAAGTTTTGACCCTCTGTATATATTTTATTTCTATAGCACTCTTGTTAACAATGTTAAAAGTGCTGAAGAAATGAATTAAACCCAAAGCAATGATGGACAAATAAGCCCAGCTTCCTGTCTGTTGCCTAACCTCTGTATCATCTTGTCTTCTATCTGTTTCATGATTTTGTAAGTTGTCTTTGTGTGTCCTGTCTAACTGAATCAGATTGCTACTTGGTTGTCTCTCTCTTTCTCTCTCTATGTGTTTTGTCTGTATTTGTTGAAACTCAGATGTCTCACATCGCTGAGTCTTCAACACGTTTCATTTGGCTGTGACCCATAACACAAATTAAAAAAAAAATCATGACCATAATAATAATAATAGCAATAATAATATTAATAGCAATAATAATAAACTAACCAATAAAATATAACTGAAAACAATGAGACAAAATAATTGATTTTAAAACTGACACCAAAAATTGATGAATTGATTTTTAACTAACAAATAGTACTATAATTATAAATTGGATATAATCATAATGTACTGTTACCATAGTAACTCGTGGTGCAACTGCTAAGGTACCCAACTAAACTGCAGTCCCTTTAAATTTTGCGTGGCGGTCACTTTAACCTCAACCTAAAATGAACTATGTTGTTCTTCCCCTTTTTCTATTTACTTTCCTCTTGCATTGTCATTTTCAGAAACCTTTGGTAAGTGTCTTGCAAAGCCCGGAAAGCCCACCCACTCTCTTTGAAGCAGATGGCATATTTAAACTACTTTCCAAAATGCATGCATCCCCTGCTATACCCTCACCCGTTCCCTGTTTTGCTACTCGTTCCTCATGTTCTGTGTTCTGTTTCTATTTGTTAAACCCTTTACTTTTCTTTTCGCCTACACTCCTTCTTACACCATCTTTATCCTCTCCCCCCCTACACACACACACACACACACACTGGAACTTAGAAAGGCAAACCAAGGACAAGCAGCAGCACTAGCTGGGGAGCTGGTTAGATATCACTCAACATTCAAGCAGTATTTCTTTGGGGAAGACTTGCTGAACAATTCTTGAGGCAACATCCTGTACTGCCCATTTTAGCCACCTTTTATACAATAGTTTTGCAACTTTACTGGATATTTGACGTCATAAGAACCTTGTGCTATGTTGGGATGGAAGTAGATGTCTACTTTACCCCAGATCATATTATCCAGATTTTACACCACTGACGCCTCCTGTCACATCCCGTTTCTTCTCTCTGCTGTGTTGCAAGACAGCAGGCTTTGAGGAAATAATTGGACTCTGCTTAAATCCAAGACTATTATTCATGTGCAGTCATAGCTTACTGTATTCTGTCTTCTCGGGGAGACATATAGCAAACAGTTTCCTCCAGAAATATGCTGTTGTTTTATACCCAGCTGTAAGCGATCAAACTTCAGCTTTCACAATAACAGCTTCGGCGTCCAAAAATACCCTTGGAACGTGCAGCAAGTACTGAGGGGGGCTGAAAGAGTCTTGGGTTCTTTCCAGGTCAAGGTCTCTGCAGGACCGCTGTATGGCCAAGACCTTCACTCCACACTCGGGCCAGGTCGGCCCTCTGGTCTTGGCCAAATACTTTCTCAGGAGAGCCTTTTTCTTCTCCTGCCAACTTGGCCCACATCCCCACTGGCTTACAGATCTCCAACTCTTTAGGCTCTCCTGCCCATGCTAGAGGGCGAGGGCTCAACTGATAGTTTAATTTGGCCACATTTTTTGTTCTCCTCCTGACTTTTTGAACTGTTGAAATATACCCAGCCACTTTAGGCTGGGTATATTTTACTTACAGGTCATGTGTGTATGTAGGAGGGCAGAAAAGGAAATTACTTCCCCTTGTTTCAATACCGAGCCTCTCGTAAGGTAATGTTAGCTCTGAAGGCTTTTTTTCTGCAGCCTGTTTGCTGGAAAGCACATTCAGCAGCCAGGCAGGATTTATGCTGATGAGAAAAAAAGGCCTGCTTGCTCAAGCCCACTAAGCTGCCATCTTCTCATGTCCTCAGCACTTCTAGAAGCCATCTTGACTCTTCATCTTTTACTATTTCATCAATAATATATGTACTTAAAAAAAAAACATAGGTGTAAGTTGTTGTGGCACGCTTTGGATACATTTTCCGATTTTCCTGTTGTTCCTGAAGGCACACTTCCCGGGCCTCTGGGGGTAACTCTGATCATTGCTCTTCCACTGATGCCGGTAAAATGGAGACTTCTGGGAAGAGATGGGGGAGCAAAAAGGGGGGACATTGGGAAGTGGGTTGGAAAACATGAGTTCAAAAGCATAGTCAGCCTGCAGCTCCTGCAAATGAATTCCCCCACCTCATCTCATGTGACCTTCACTCCATCTGATGTTGAAATGTGCATACCGGGCTGACTTTCCCCCCTACGTAAAACAAAAGATTGTAACAATTACTTTATATATAGAGGGGGCTTGTTTTTTAGATAGCTGCCTAGCTGGCTGACTCACTCTTTATGTGACAGACCATGCTGTGCTGGCGGGGCAGTGATATTTGCATCAGTGTCCCCTGAGGAGCTCCTCTAGAGGTGTGGTGGGAGCCTGACATTTCTCCCCCAAATCCCTGTGGCTGCAGACCCCAGGCCCTCTCTGGCCTTGTCAGCCAGAACAGATTAACTGGAGGCCAGAGAGACAGTGAGAGGATTGGGAGGAGTGCATATTCATAAAGATTAAGGTTTTTTTTTTTTAATATAAAGGTTTAAAAATCATGACCTGACATTGGATGGCTCCCTTACACTCCCACAGATTTATGCACACCCCAATGTGAATCACGCTGCGTTTGATTGCACAAAACGGTCACATTTGTTGGTATGAAAGCTGCTCTGCAGGATCGTACATGGAGCTCTGCAGATGTGGTAACAACAGCCAGGTTTTGCCTGAGACGCCACCGAGATCCCAGACGGGCGTCTGTGTTGATGAGAAGGTCAGCCAGACGCCCTCTGGAGGGTAGTCAGACTTTGACACTCAGCCAATCATGTAACCCCATCCGCCTCTCACGCAGATGGGCAACATCTCTGGCCAGATTGCCTCTGGCCAGACTACATCCTTCAATAATATTTTGAATATATTCAGAGGGTTGTTTCACAAAACAGCTGGGGTGTTCTGTGGAGCAAATAATTCCGCATTTCATAATGCGAGGTTAGCAGCCTGCTGAGGTATATTTAGGTCACTGTCACCCTAAGCTGATCAACCCCTGGTTGACCAAAGCTTAGAAAGGGAGCTTATGGCCATATGGTTGCATGTCTGTAGTACAGGTGGAATTGCCGTTGAAATTGAGTACAGGACAGCCAGTCCAGACCTAACCTGTCTGGTCAGACACTTGGTTAGGTTTTATTTTTATCCCTACATGCTGCTTAATTATTCAAATATTAGAAGTTCCAATGACCTAGATCACTCATTTCCTTTTCTCATTTTTTATATATATTTTGAACTACCTGGATCCTCCTTATTACTTTCCTGTCTTTTTCCTCTCCCTCTTTCGTCACTCAATCCTTTCTAAGGTTCACATTTGATTGTGTTGTCCTGCTTTATTAACCTTAACCTAACCTCAACCTAACTTTGACCTCAACCTCAACTAACCTTTAACTAGTGACCCCTTAACCTCCCAACTAAACTTTCATCACCGCTAAAGTGAAATAAATCAACAGCTTCTGCAGCCTCTAATCAAACTCTAACTCTGTAACAATGTAACCTTCCCCAGAGCCCCTTTGTCCTTTGTCTTGTGATTATCCATGATTATGTGGTCTCTAAAATCATTGCAGAAATGATTAAAATGTCACTGTTGTTTTGCCTGGTTTAACAATGACTCCTAACTACCACTGGAGCAAATTAGTGCCTTTAGAGTGGGTTTACATGATAGGAATACATTACTAAAAGGCTATCTCTTTTCCTTAAAGGCATTTCCCACTTTCATCAGACAATATGGAAATCTGTAACTAGTAAAGAAATGTACCCTTTTACAGCAGTTACAGTTATGTTACAGTATGTTTAATCACAGAACATACACACTTTCAGACTATGAACAATAAGCTAAACAGATTGTCTAGATAATGGTATAAAATGATTTACATATCTTAAGACAGCACAGTCCAAACCACCTAGCTTCATTGCGAAACCAGCCAGAACTTCAAACTGCCTCCTACCTGCTGGTATCACAAAGGACGCCTGTGTATGCAGAGCGGCAACAACAATTTGATCAGAAGATATAAAAAATGTTTTCCCGCTGCCCATCCACCCACACAACTCAATATACTGTCTGGGATATGGTAATGACTGGCACCACATGACATCTGCGTGTCTTGATTTCATTTGGGTTTTTTTTTTAACTGTGAAAGGTATTGTTGAGGAGCTCAACAAGCGGGTCAGTATCAGAAGGCCTTGTACTGGACTGGTGACGAGGGAGATGAGCCAGAGGGCAAAGTATCAGTAGATCTACGTTTCCAACCATCACGATGGCCATGGCTTTTAGACTTTCCTCCGTGAGGTGGCTGGGTTCACTCAGAGATAGGGTAAGACATGTGGAGGGTGCTCGGAGTAGAGCTGCTGTTCGTTCGCATGGAAAGGCAGCCTGTTGAGGTGGTTTATGCATCTACTGAGGATGCCTCCTGGGCGGCGTCCTTGATGGACTGGTAGGAGACCTCCGGGGGGTAGACTCAGAACACCCTGAATAGATTATATATCTCATCGGGCTTGAGGAGCCCTTAGGATCCCCCAGGAGGAGCTGGAATATGCTGCTGGGGAGAGGGATGTCTGGACTACCTTATTTTAGTCTGTGCCACCTCAACCCTGCTTTGGAAAAGCATTAAAAGACGGTTTGATAGGTGTTGTTGCTTTTTTGGATCAGCTCTTTGGTAGGATGCTGGCATATGTTGTATGCAACATGCATGAATGCATGCACACACCAAGGGCCAAGACATGTTCAGTCCGTACCCTTGACCCTCAGCTCTGTGCCTGCAGACAGTCGATGTTAAGTAGGGCATCTCCCCAAGCCAGGCACTGCCCTGCTGCCCCTCTCAAGGGATGGCCAAGGGCACGTTTAAGCCATGAGTCATCCTTAGATTTAGAGAGGAAGGAAACTGTGGGAAAGACGGAGATGCACAAAAACTCAGATATGAGTAGAAGGACAAGAGGAACAGGGGGGAAATTATGAACAAAACAATAAATGGAGAAAAATACCAAAATGAGAAGGACAGATCATGCTTGGCAGAGAGGGTTTGGAGTTAAGCCGGCCTCCCATACCCGGTCCCAAAGCTATAAAGGACGCGTTTTTAACTAGGGCTACGTCTTAAAAGCCCACCAGCCCCCGACCGGATGAGTTCAATATTTTATTGTCACTAATGGGACATTTGGCTCACAGTCAAGCAAGTAAGACAATACCGACTCAAAGACAAAGAATAGGAAAACATACAACTCTCGGTGAAATGAAACAATGGGAAGAACCGGGAGATTGAATGACCGGAGAAGAGGGGTGACGCTCAAGGCGAAGACTCTATCTGTCACAGTTAAGCAGGTTTACGACTTGTAGGATAAATAAGAAATTCAATCTGTTTGATTTAACTTGCGCTCGCCTGAAGGTACAGCCTGGAATTCTAGTTTAGTGGAGACTCTCAGCAATTGTGTTCCATGCTAATGTAGATGATACCCAGTTGAGACTAGTGGCACTTCTGACCTCTTATTCAAGGTCATCTGGCATGGGAATCCCATGTCAATTAAAGGTCAAATTCTCTTGCTCTGCATTTTTACCCCAAGTTGCAGAAATGATCAAACACATGCCTTGCGCTTCTCCAGCTCTGTTTGCTGACTCAATATGTCGAAAACAAGGAGGGGGAAAAAAAGAAAAGAGAGACCAATAATGCAATGGAGTGTGTCAGTCATATAAAGCTATCCCTTTGTGATACCAGCAGTGAGAGGTGTTTTGTCCTTTTTTTCTATGCAAGAAATTACCCATCTCTAGAAAGCCCTGCAAGAGATTACGTAATGGTTTGATAATCTAGTTCCAGTAATCCACCTTCCAACCCAAATAACTCCTCTAACTATTACTAACATTAACGCTGATCTAAACTGATGTTGTGTCTTCGTTTTCTGTCTCTCCTCCAGAGGGTACCCCGATTCGAGGTAAGATGTGTAACAATGAAAAAAGGGTATATATAAAAAGAACAAAACGCACATTAACCCAGACATAACCGCTCCTGACTCCACCCTAATAGTGGGAATTTCATATGGGCTCTTAAAAATAACTTTTTTGATATATCTACTAACATTAATCTGTCATCTGTGTTTGGGTTCTGTGTTCTCTGTACACACTGTCTTGTGAGCGTGAACATGTGTTCCACACTTCCATGTCCGTGTCATCATTGATGTGTAGCCGTGTGTGTTTGTGCCTTCCTACTATCTCATCGGTGTCATCAGTGTCAGGAAACTAAAAACTGCAGTTCAAACTGTGTTATGATACAGGATCGAGGAGGTTGAGGGGAGGGATGGTGAGGGTTATAACTCGTTGGTTCGTCTGACATTCACATTGTTTGGACGTGGACATCGGAGGGTCAGACCATAAGAAGTTAGGCGTAGGTGATGGTGGCCTTCTTTGTTTATAAGGCCAGGCTGTATCACACTTGAGTCTCAGCAATCACCTTCTCTTCCTTCTTCCATATGCACTGCTTTGATACCTTCCTCATCCGTCCGCTCAGCACCAGAGTAATAGCCACATTCTGTATGTTAATGCAGCCTCATCATTCATAAGCCCTAGTTGGAGATACGCGCGGTATGTCAGGGAAAAGGCCGGCATAAATTGCATTTGGTTTCCTCCCTGTAACTGCACGGCACAGCAATTTATAAAGGCAACACTGGGGGTGGCTGCTGTGTGCAATGGCCAGCAACAGACCTTATACCTTACCACAACTGGTTATTATAATGTCAGTGGATGAAAAGGAGGATGACAAGGTGGGAAGGGAATGATACAGGTAAAGCAATGTGACTGATGAATTATACAATAGCTTTCCCTGAACAATTTATTTCACTTGAAATGATCCACCAGGCGTTGTTGCTGAAAGATTCTCAGTTGATTGATAGTGTGATTGTTGTGTTTTTTTTTTGTTTAATGAAATGCTTTTGTTCCACAGGCTGAGCAGGTAAGTGAATATCTCAGTTTGCCACGTATGTCCCTGTATTTATGGGGGCGAGATAAATGCTTTTAGTTTCACAATCACAGTTTGGTATAGCAGAGGAGGTGATTCATTTGGCGGTAGAGCCCCCACAGTAAGATAGAGATCCTCCGCATCAACCACTCCATACCAGCCATACGTGACAACGATATCTAGAGAGAAGTATGTTTTCAAACATATCCATGAACACCAGAGCTTTGAATCTCAATACATACCCTTCACTCCACCCATCCACCCACTTTGTTTCAAAAAAGAATGTCTCATAAATCATATTGTGCCGAACAAAAGCAGGCATGACTTATGAACTTTGTATTTGCATAATAAGATAAGAAAAAAAGTGATTCCTCTCCACTACGTTGCTGCATGCCGACACTGATTCCCAAGGAAGGAGTGTGTGGTGCTGCTGTGGAGAGAAAACTAAATAGCATAGGATCGGGAGAGAGATGCAAATGTAATTGAGATCAATGTGTCTGAGAAGGACATGAATGGTCACTAATGCAGACATTCATTTATTAAAAAAAAGTTGGCCCTTTCACTCACTGTTGAATCACTTTATATAGCCAAATATCACAAATTTACATCAAGCACATACAATAGCACAACACACAGCACCCGTTGTCCTTAGACATTTGGGACAGTGAAAGAAAAAAAACCATCATTCATCATGCGGAAAGGAAAGGAAACAAAATGTAACACTTAGACCGTCAGCGAGGAGGTTATTCCAAAAGGAAGGCGACGTTATCAGGAAAAAGGCCCCAAGGCTGCTGGCTTCTTGTTCATTCTGATCAAGAACAGAGCCCTGAGGTACTCCATATTTCACATCGCAAAATATTGATGTCGTGTTACAGTTGGAGGACAACTGTGTTCTTTCAGATTAGTAAGAGTTTCAGACGTGCAGGAACAAGGCGAGGGATGTCAAACGTTCCAGTCTAAGAGTTTATATATAGATATATGGTGTTAAACGTCGCACTGAGCTCCGGCAATAGAAGCACTGAGGTGGAATCTGAATCCACAGGAACAGAAGATCACTTACCACTGACAGGCCGTGGAAGCGGGCTGAAAAGGTTCAAAATTATTACTTTTAGACATCTAAGCAGAGAAAAGTCATTCTAACAAAGGAGGGAGAGGGAATATCAGAGTAGATACTTAAATAAAGTTTGATGAGAATGAAAAAAATGGGGACAAACAAGTCTATGCAGCATCGCAGCTTCATGTGCAAGAGCAAAAAAATGTCATAATCTGGATTCATTTTGCCTCCACACAAAGCCACCCAGGTGCTGGCCTCGAGGTAAGCAATAGGTAGAGAGAGGTAGCTGAACTCCCTACCTGCTTCATTACTGATTCCATGGGAGCTTTACAAGCCACCAGATGGGCCCTGACAACAATAGCGTCACACACGGGACCCCATGCTCACAATGCAATGACCTTAGGGGCGGTGTCGGCGTGTGCCAAGTGACAGGATACAGGCAGAAGGCGAAAGTTGATGGTTCACAACAATCCGGAACTTTCCGTTGTATCCCTCTCAAGTCTCCTTCTATAAAAAACAAGAGGAATTTGAATTGGAATCCTTTTATTAAACCCGACTGAATCGGCTTGTTTTCAACTTCAGTTGCACCGACAACCAGGACAGGTTAGGCTTCACAGCATTTCTCAATTGCCAATTGCATCCCTAATTATCTAATTATGCATTTTGTGTTGTTGTAATGTATTAGTAGACATCTAGTTTATAACCGCTCCTCCTGAATCATTAAGTGCACTCATTGTACCCCCGCAATCTCCCGCGCACGCCAGCGAGTTTAATTTGTGCGCGGGAAAAGGTTATTATTTTGAGCGTGTATCCACTTCTACAGTAAGGTACTAATTTGAGGTCTTAATTGCATTGTAGCAGAGTCTTAGTGAGCGGTGTCGGGATGAGAGGATGGCGAGGGAAAGAGAGGGGAGGACGTGAGAGACATGAACTGAAAAATCAGAGATAAACCATGAAAAGAACATTGTTCCACTGGCAGGCTGGATTCGGCCGTGGAAGGAGCAAGAGGGGGGAAAAAAAGAGTGAGACTTGGCCAGCCATTTTGTTGATCGTCTAAACAAATCAATCAAGGCCCGCTGGAGCACACTAATTGAATTACACAAATGGGACTGGGAGGGGGGGTACACATAGCAAAGCTGCCACAAAGCAGCGACGAGGGTGGGTAGACCACGGCTTCAGGCACTCTCTGAAATTAATCATCCATGCTTGCCCCTCCCTGCTTTTCCCTTTATCCCCTCATCGGTCTCTCGGTTTTTCTGTGCTTGTCTATCTCTTCAACTCTTCCTCCCGCCTTCCTCTGATTGTTTTTTTCTGTCTCTCCATTGCACACTGCACCTCTGAGAAACCAGACTTTTACTACCCGTTTTGCCGTCTGTCCGTTTGCCTTCTTTCACAATTCCCTACCCTTACACGTTTGTCATCCCCCTGCCCAACCTCCAATAAAACTATATCTATATCTACTGTGTTAATTTGGATATTTTGTTAAAAATATGAATATTTGCATTTAAAACCTGCAATGAACTTTGAATGCAGTGAAACATCTCAAGTTTCCCCAAAAACAAGAAAGTGATGAATTCTTAATATACTGAAGATCACTGGCACAAACTATCTGTTCTGGATTCCTTCAGGAGCAAGAGAGTCTCTTCCAGAATTAGAATCCGTATTTGTTGAACTCGGCCCAGGCGCCGTGGTACCTCGACGCTCCTCATCAGATCAGCCCGCGGCGTGCGGTGCCGCTAACCAGGGCGGTTGTCACGGCCGGGACAAATGTCCCCGGACCAACTGGCCCATTACAGCCTTCTTTATCAAATGGATGAAGGCGGTGAACATGCTGCGAGACAGGCATGCTGCGAGACAGGCAGGAGTGGGAAGCAGTGGAGATTGAGGGTTGAGGGTTTGGTGTGAGCAGGAGGGGGGATGGAGACTAATTGGTCCACAAGGAAGTGAAGTCATTATTATCAGGGACTTTATTTGCCTCAACTATAGCCACTTTTTGGATCCTAATGGTGCGGCATAGATCATGGAATAAGACAGAAAAGTCCTTTCTCCTCTGACCTAGAAAAACATGAATTATTACTCAGCAGGGGGGGCACTCGCTGGGGTTTGTGGCAGGCTGGTGTGGCCTGTAAGTGGAGGTCTTAGGTTCAATACCCACAACAGCTTGCATAATGTCCTTCCACTTTCATGCGTCCTTTTTAAGTGTCCTTGAGCAAGATTAAGTAGTAAAGTACTCTGATTGCAGACCACTCTTATAGTTGAAGTTAAACCACAGTTTTTGTTGGTTTTCTGAAACAAACAATCAGGTGATCAGTCAAACGGTGCTAATGGCATATGAAGTACAAAGAACCGTGCTTTTATTGATAATTGGCAAGCAGAGTAACAAGGATTTGTTGTCATGTTTCCCGATTAAATTGGGAAAAATGCATTTCTTCAGACAGGGAGGACATGTCTTTAGACCACATAAAAGACTTCAAAGCACAGAAAGTGTCAGCGACACCACAACTGGCAAATCTTTTATCAGTAAATGCCCACTGTGTGAACAGACGTGTTATTTGTTTTTTGTTTTTTATTGTCCTTGTGAAAGAATCATTTCCACCATTTATTTCATTATTTGTACCGCCCCCAATAAAAGAAAATATAAATACCGAGGACCGTTCGCGCTCTGCTGAGCCACAGGCTGGCGGGGGAGACTGAGCGCAATTATGCAAAACACACAGGATGCAGTCATAATATAAAAAACACACACACACAAAAAGCATTTGTAGGAACGGGACACACGCTGGTGACAAAAGGGTGAAGTTTGTTTTCATGCGCCCACATGCATGTGAACGCTGCTGAGATAGGACATCAAAGAATGTCGGGAAGTCGGAAGCCCTGAGGGGTCTGTTGTCTTTAAATGCTAATAATATCAGGCTGCATAAAAAAAGGGATATTTGATTATTAATTATGTGGGTACAGACATGATAAATGATTCCCTTTTTTTTTGGAGGTTATAGAAAGTCAGGACTAAAGGGAAACGTGAGTAGAAATGACAACGTGGGCAGAAGAGTTCTGAAACTCACACAGTGTAGCGCAACACATGCAACACCAGCGTGATATTGCATCGTGGCTACGTGTGAATCTGACGGGAGAGAGGAGCATAAAGCCTTCTCAGAATAGAGTGAAGTTGTGATTTCTCGTCTTTCTTCGTCCCTCTCCTGTCTCTCCCCTACTGGGCGTCCTCCATCCAACGTTTGTTCACACGGATCTAATTTCATCTGGTGTGCGCAGTTAAATCCATCAGTGCGTTGTTGGTGTTGTTCAGATCTTCACGAGGGTAAGAATAACCTTCGCGCTCGTTACGGGAGTCAAACTTAAGGCCTTCGGTTTTGAGACGGAATAATAGCAGTCGGAACATAAGAAATATGATATATGAATGAGAAAAAATCTCAATTCCTCGCCTCTCTCGCTTCCCTTTGTCTCGCCCTCCGTCTCTCCGTTCCGCCATCACAAGGAGTCTTTATGTGTTCTTCACAGCTCCACTAAATAATAGCTGGAATATGTAACGACGCCGGTCGGGGCTTGGAAACAATAGATAATGCCACCTAGTGAGGAGCCACCACCAAAGATGGAGAGGAGCAGATGAAAC
The DNA here is from genome assembly GCA_029853015.1 of Chelidonichthys spinosus. Classification (NCBI taxonomy): domain Eukaryota; kingdom Metazoa; phylum Chordata; class Actinopteri; order Perciformes; family Triglidae; genus Chelidonichthys; species Chelidonichthys spinosus. The sequence goes on from CM056826.1 coordinate 21,215,179, forward strand.
TGCCTCCACCCCCTCAAACACTCTTTTTCTTCAACTTCTCTCCGTCTCTCTCTCTCTCTCTCTCTCTCTCTCTCTCTCTTCCGCCAGGAGGTACAATTCACAGCAGCCAATGTTGGTTTTAATTGCCTCTCAATTAATTGTGTTTGGCTCATTATCTGTCACCCTCTGCATGTCGGCGCGTGTGTTTTGTGTCGACCTTCACATGACATTTGTTAAATGTTTTTGGGTTTCTTTTTCCCCGGATAAAGACGTTTTGTTGTTTGTTGGACCTTCAGCCGATGGGCCCACGTGGAATGAAACCGCATAAAATATAGATTTCTTCTCATTTAACTGTTTTGTAACAGTCAACAACAAAAAGAGGAGGAGGGGTGGGGCACAAGCCCCTTCAGCGTTATTATTTATGAAGCGGTGAAACAATGGCGCCAACGTCAGCCTTTCCAAATATTTTATAATTCAGTGCGGAGGCCTATAGCACGACGAGCTGCTGGCACTACTTCCTGGAAGCGTCCAACTGGAGCCGAACTTCACACGGTCCTTACTTTGAGGTCTCCCCGGGGCCGAGGCGGCAGTTCTTCTGAGCCCGCTCCAAGCCACCTGCCACCGGGCTGGCGTTGGCTGTTCCAAGCGCACATCAAAACCCCCTTCCAAATCCTCGCTCTGCGTTTATACTCCGCCACCTGCACTCCTCAGGTAGACGTTTTCATTTGTGAGCTACGTAGCCAGGAGGGGAGATGATAAGACAATAAGAGAGAGAGTCTAGATGGTTGTCGCTTCGGCTCTGTTTTTCAAACACTAGATATCTATAAACTGACTCCGAGGTGTGAAATGTTCGTGGAGTGTTCCGGCCGAAGGTGGGGAAAGCGTGACTAATCCTTATAATTAAGCAGGATCGATGGTCTCATTTGTGCCACAGCTGAAAAGTGTTATTAGAGCAATGTTCCAGGATGGTAGCTCTGTACAACATTGTGTTTCACTCGGCTCCGCTCGATGTGATGGAGTAGGTTATGGTATATTACAAAGCATCCTGGGCAGCGGCTGGCGTATTGATGCCGCCTGGCTAAACGCTAACGAGCATTGGTGCTGTGTTTGTCAGGAAGGCCTGGGCTGCAATCTGTCTGCAGAGCCAGCCAGAAGCCCTAATGATATCATCAGGAAGTGCCGTCAACAGCGCTCTAACGAGGAGTGATCTGACGCCCGCTGTTTCACCCCCCCCTCCACGCACCGTTCTTCGCCGAGCATTTCAGCTTTGGATTTATTTGCGAGAGATAAAATCTTTAAAGTGGTCAAATGCCTGGTCAGTTTTGAAAAGTGGATCATATAAAACCTTCATACCCTAGAATATGACAACATGGGGGGGGATAAATTAAATGGACTGAAGACAGAAGAACAAAACCAACAAAACAAAATTGATTGGAAGCCAATCAGAACAGTATTCAGCCTATCATCTCATGTGGATATACTTTTAACCTTTTCTTCTCTCTCCCTAATTGTTAATAATGTTAGAATCAGATGTCTCTTTATCCCGTGGTTTTGTAATTCATTGAGTGGTTTCACTACGGTGCGGCTGAGCTGCCCCCATAATGCACCATGCTAGTGTTCGTTCCCCTCCTACCCCCAACACACACCCTCCCTCAGTGAGTGCTATGCAAAGGGCAATTTCTTAGACTCACTCACTTCCCAGGACTCTTCTCCATAACCCTTCATCACACTTACATCATCACTTTGTCCTTAAAGTGGTCTTTTTTTTAAAGAGATATCCTCTGGTATATGAGTAGCATACACAGACGTAGCTAACAAATTTAGCATGACAGGGAAACGGTGATCTGAGATATTGAAGATGCCTTGCATTAAGAAGACTTTCGGTGACAAATCAACTAATCATGTGCTCCCTGCTTTCTTTCTTTCTCTCTTGTTCTCTCGCCCCCCTCCCCCTCTTTTGTCTTGTGTTGTGTGATCCGCCAGGTGCCCTGCAGATCGAGAACAGCGAGGAGACGGACCAGGGGAAGTACGAGTGCGTGGCGTCTAACGTGGAAGGCGTGCGCTACTCGTCCCCTGCTAACCTTTATGTGCGAGGTAGGGAGAAACCCGGTTCCAGAGCCAGGCCACCAAAAATAAAAACATCCACCCATTCTAACGAAAATGTCTTATCAGTGCAGCTCAGCTTTAAGTAGCATTACTGTTGAGCTTAACAAATGATAATTGCTTTCCATTCTAGCCCAGCTGTATTTGCACAAAATGTATTTTGCAAAATACCATTACCCGAGTGCTATAAATCTTTTTAGCATTGATAGCATTGCCTGCCAGCAAATGTAATTTGATATGCACTGAACCTTCCAGATGTAAAACTATAATTGACCAACTAATGTTCTTCTCTGTTATGATGTTATGCTCCATTTTGTCTTTGAACGCCCTCCCTCCCCCCTCCGACTCTCGCTCAGAAGGAAATGTGTAGCGCAACAAGCCGTATGTCTTTACCTTACCAGTTTGTAAGACGCCGTTTTAACTGTTATATGTGTGAACGGTAAAAAAAAAAAAATGTCTCCCGTCCGTCAAAGTTATGGAAACCAAAACCAGTTGGAAAGGACTTTTTTTTTTTATTATTATTATTATTATTAGATTTTTTTTCAGGTACAGGAGCGCAACGGTAAGTCTTGATTTTGATTAAGTGGCGAGGTATTAATGCCCACCAATCAAAATCTCAATCCCCTTCTCCTTCTCCAGATATTTTTTTGGGGGGGTAAAAGGATTTCCTTGTGATGAATGAATAGGACTTTTAACACAGTCACCTGTTCCGTATTACACACAAAACAGTGTTCTATTGCATAGATTATACATAGTGCACTTCCTCCGCTTTTTCCCCCCTTCATGCTATTCTGGAGAATAAATCCATAGTATTCCCCTGTTTCTGCTTTGGGGTATTATCTTGAAATCCTTTTTACAGTCAGCAGTATTTTTTCGCTGGCGTTATCCAGCAAAGTGAAGATATGAAAAACAATCAGCCACAGAGAACGTTGATTTTTGGAGAGGAAATAGGCGATGAAGACAAAAGCTAAACCTCTACCACTAATGCTAAATGACAATGAATCCCTGTTGAGGGAGCTCTGATAAATAGAAGCAGATGCATTTTCGACATGTATTATTTATATTCTGCATATTAAATAAAGATGCCTCGGTATCTACTCGGTTTTGTTCCCCTCTGCTGTGTACCAAATAACTTTGTTCCCGATAAATAATTCACCAGCCTGACATTATAAAATGGGTCAGGGAGCTGCTTTTTCATTATTATTGCTATTATCATACCCTGTGAAGTAGCGGGCGTGGGGGGAAGAAAGATTTTTTTCCGACTGTGAGAGGTGGAAGGTGAAAAATTGGTTCATTGAGAGTAGCGTCTTCTTCTCACCGCCGCTCACGCCGTCGCCACTGTGATGCAGTGACACTTAATGTCAAGTAGCTTTCTGCGTCCCCCCCCTCGCATACAGTAGACGCTAAAAGGTTCATAGCAAATTACAGTCGAGAGCTCTACAGGAACCTTTAACTAACAATTACGGGAACATTTTGTTGACACAGCACTGGTATATTTAGTCATCGCCCCCCCCTTTTGGTCCCAATAACAAAAAAAATAAAAAAACGAATCTATAACTGATATCATTTCCAACAATTCATGCAATTTCTCCATGAACACCGGCTCCATCAGCATGCTTTAAAAAAAAAAAGCCTTTTACACAAGGGTCATAATTTAGTCAGGCGATTTCCACACTATGTAACACACTTGTTATGCCTGGATGGTGTCCAACCTTTTGTCTGTTTTCAGTTAACTTTTGTCGATCAATTTTCTGATACTTGATGTTGACTGTTTTTGTTCACAAAGCGAATATGCACTCGAGATTAGCAGCTGCGGTAGGCATCCATTTTCAGACAAATAAAAAAAAAATAAAAAGATCCTTGATCCGGGACTCACTGTTCCAGGGCTGAATCGAGCCCACTTTGCAAAAACACAAACCCGTAATGACGAGTGTCGCTGATTGGCTCCGAAACAGCATTTTCACTGTAACTGTCGGGACTGCAGCTGCTAATTTCAGCCCAAACTGTGTCTTTTTTTTTCTATCTCTCATTAGTTGTTTTCTTTTATTTTCTCTTTATTTGGTTTCCTTCTCTAACAAAAGCAAAAAAAAAAAAAATACAGCCGCCACGGGAGCGTATCCTCGTGGCTATAAGGAGCTTGTGAAATTTTGAATTATGAGTATGGTACGCTTGATTTGACTCCAGTGGTGCCTCACTATTTTTTTCTTCTTATCAGGCGACAGTGCGGCCACTGGGGTGTATCTAATTGTTTTGGTTCAAAGTTGATTTAAGGGAGGGTGGGGGGGCAGGCAAGTGTTCTATCAAGACGGGTGTCACTGATAGCAGGGACAGGGGGACAGCAGTGGGAAAAAGAATTAAAGAAAAGGGAAATGTAGCTGCAGCTAAACACCTTGAGGTGGCTTTTTTTACTCTCTCTGTGTTTCCCCTATTTTTCTCTTCTCCTCATGTCATTGTGTTCTGCATCAACCCCTTTACATCCCTCAGAGCTTCGAGAAGGTTGGTGTGTTTTTTCTTTTTTACTTTTTTTAACCCACATTTGAAAAAGAGAAAAAAAAAAAAGAAATTCAACATGTTGAAAAAAATTCTAGCTGTATTTGCCTATTTCAGAGCTCGATACGTTTTTACTAATTTGAAGAGATACTAATCAGTTAATCCAAACTGCTAAATGATTATGAAAAGAAATGTTTCTTTTATTTACAAGGAAGAAATGATGAAAGCAAACCTGATTAGCTCGGGTCTTGTTAATTTTTTACTTTTATGTTTGCATTGTGGGGCCTTTTCTCGTTTTGCATCCGTTTGGTATTGCTTCTGCACCTAAAGGCTTTCTTGCACGTGTTGTCATGGAAACCCAGCACGTGGAAATAACAGAACCTGTTGCATGATGGGAGAATGTAACTGCGCACGCATGCCTGTACAGAATCCCTTTGGCCGTGTTGGTCTTCTTTTTTTTTATTTCTTTCTGCCTTCCCTGTGTTTTGGTTCAGTTGTTTCCTTCTCTTCCTTTTGGTTTCTCAACAAGTGTTTCCCCTGATACAACCTGATTTTTTGGCTTTTTCCTTCATTTGGTTTAAATATTTATTTTGTGTTGTGATTACGGTGTTGTTTGTGTGTTTATTTTTTCCTTTTGTGTTTCGGTTCCGTTACTTTTCCTTTTAAAATGTTTGTCCTTTTGTGCTTAATTTGTTTGTGAGATTTGTGTTTCCTTTTTTTTTTTTTCACGATGACGCTGCTCTGCTTCTTGACTCTCGGAGTGCCAATGCAAATGCCGAATGAAATAATAAGTGTGTATACAGCCAGTGTTCCTGTCATCTTGTTTATGGCGGTCCATTACCGCGGGCAAAAAAAAATTACACCTGATTGGGTTCCGTGGTGATTTCAGGCAGCCATTAAGGGATGCCATTTACAGCGTAGCGTGGATCAATAACGATATAATGACTTTGACGCCACATTTTGCCGTTGCTTAGCGGGTAGCTCAAAGATACTTTTATTTTTCAAATGGCGGCGGCTAGATGTGATTGGTTTCCGTTGAGCGACTGCTTTTTTGTGTTCCACTTCGCAGTCACGACACTCAATCAAATTCTCATTTATTATTCTAAAGCCCTCCTTCCCCTCGTACGCACACTCATAAAAGAGAATTGATTTTCAGGTTGAAGTGACTAAAGTAATGATGATTCTCTGACTGGGCTACAACAAGCCACTGTAGTTCGGCCACATTAATGAGGAGAAAGTCCTAAATGAAATCAAACAAAACAACTCTTAAGATGCAAAATTCCAGCATCAGCACGCTTTCCAAGACGTGCAGCTGAATCAGATCTGATCTGAATCTCATATCACCTGTTGTCGTGCTCCAGGCTCCAGTAGGCTTACTAATACATATTTTTTTGGGGGGGTAAGGAACAAGGTTGTTTTTTTTTTTTAACCTTGTAGTATTACACGTAGTTCAACAAATCGGGGCAGATCAGGTGTGTCGTTCACTCGGGTAGAAGAGATAAAAACACTTTCCTCCCCTATCAGCCTCCTCTGAGGATTCGGCTGTGTGGCTTGTCGAAGTGTGCTGATCTCCAGGAGATTAGACTGATCTCTGCAGTATCTGGAATATTGAACACGACTACTTCTACAACAGCAAACAAATTAATTCCCTCGCTTCGGCAGACCTTTTATTCATAGGAGTACGTGTGTTTTTCAAGGCAACACGCTGCACCAAAATCCGCCTCTGGAACGTGCACATTTTAAGTCTTCCGCTGTTGGAGCCCCAACACATTTAGCATACATCCATCAATAATGTGCAAGCTAGCAAGGTAATTTGAGAACCCCTCCCCCAGATAAATTCAATAAAAGCCAGCATTGTGTCTCCTTAAGATTCTAAATATCAATTTCTGATCCCGCAGTTATCTCAGACACAAATGAGGGGTTTCAGTTCCAACACCTCTGTGCACCAGTCGGCTATCAAAAACGTTCCAATCCGTAATTTTAACAGTAGAGTGTGTAAAAGCCTCCGGTCGATAACCCGTCGATGCCTGCCCACCTCCATACTACTGTCCACCAATCATTGGCACGATCCCACTATTAGAAAGTAATGACGGCCTGACAATGTCTGACAATCTTCATATCTAATCCTAAAGTCCTGAGAAATAACACTGATGCAGAAAGACTGTGCTGTAATGTACGCATGTGCATGTTTGCCCTCCTACAATGGTATCTGCCTGACTTTTTTGAATGTGCTTGCATGTCTTGCTATGCATTTGTGTGTAACGTTGGGAAAGAAAGCTAGATTACACCTTATGTTTTTCACTGGCCAAAGCCAAAAAAAAAGAAAATCCTGCCATCTCTATTAGATGTTTGTCTCGAGGAGTCCTGCAGTCATTAGACACCCTTCAAAAAAAGTTTATTTTTCATACAAAACCAAAGTTTCATCGCTGCTTATTCTAATGCAAATATATGAATACACTCCCTTTCTCAATCGGGACATGATTGCAGTATCATCATCTACCTGTAAGACAACAGGAGAAATTTGCTCTGAAATCCCCTCAATCGGCTGCTTGCTATTATTAGATATACCCCTGCTATGATTCCTGTCAGTTCCTGATCATTTCCATATTGATGAGCCACCAGCTAGTGACTGCTTAGCATCGGCGCAGCCTAGGGTATGCTAATACAAGGCCCGACCCCCTGCGGCTCCTAAATGCCATAGGCCTCGCCCAGCGAGTGCGACTAAAGGATCTCCATACTGCGCCCGTGTCCTCGGGCGGCAAGAGGGTGTAATCTCAGCTTCAAGGTGACACTAAAGGCTGCACATTATTTTGGCTTCCCACCCCTTCATTTTGGGGCAGCAGCAAAAAAAAACAAAAAAAACAAAAAAAAAAAACTGCCTCACCAAAATGGCCGATAATGTCCACCTTCTGACCTCTGTTTTTTGGCACAAATCCCTCCACAACACCGCCCACTATTAGAGTTATTAGTGCAGTACTCTGGCGTTCTCTCTCGACTGCTTCTCACCTCGTCCACTGTTAAGGCTTCCTGTCTCTCTCTCCACATTGGGGCTTGAAACAAGTTTATACATGCTGTTATAGTCCAAATGAAAAGGTATTTGTACGTTTCCAAAACGGGCCAAGTCTGGGCTCCTGGTCTCTGTGAATGAGGAGCCTGTCCATGCATTTGGGATTCTTTCATTGTCTTTGTCTCACTTCATCACATGCAGGGTTACAGGTAGTGTAGACGCCACTTACACGCATGCACAGCTCTATTGGCATACGGGAGTTACGACGTCCACTTGAAGCATTCGGTCATTTCCTCCAGGCCTTGTGTCTAGCTAACCATGGTGCACTACTTCGACCGGGGCCTATAGATTTATCGTTGCCCCCCGCCAGATGTAGTGTAATGTGCTGTAGTGTCAACTGACCTTGAGGTCTTGCTCCTCTGCTGTAACCAAAGACCCGAATGTATTTAGGTGTCAGACACACCGTGCATGCCGGTAGACAGGTCGAGTTTTCGGTGTGTTGGCTCAGTGATTACTATATTTTCAAGCCAAAAAGTGACAAGCGTTTGGCCGGTGGCTGGTGTAAGTTCCCATCACCGCCCTGAGACGGTGTAAGGTACAGAGACATCTTCCTGTAGGGGAGGAAACCTCATTCACTCAGCCACTTCAGCTCCTGGTCCCATTGGCTGACCTGAGTCCCAGGGAGAGAAAGGGGCAACCATCAGATACACACTTTGATTGGACATTTCCCCCTAAAAAGAAAAGAAACAAAATCTCTGTCGTTCTCTATTCAGTTTGCACCATTCTTTTGGATTGGAGACAAAATCAAATAGCTGAAAAAACATCTAATAGTATGGATGCACACCTCCTTTGTACACAGCTGCACTCCGGTCCCATCTGTGCTGTTCGGACTTAGTTTCTTGTTGTGGATTTGTTCACTTTGATTTGTTTTTGTGCGTGTCTGTCTGGAACAATGCTATATATATATTTGGGAATGAATGGCATGCTCGGATGGGCTTGGGTGACCTTTTTTTTTTTGGATTGTGTTGGTTCCCTGGTGTCTGCCCAAGTGGATGGGGGCGCGCCTGTATATGTCACTCATGCCCGAAGCCACACCCCATGCATGTCAGTGTGAGGAATGGGCTGCCCTTTCACCTTTTGTTGTTCAGAGAGTTGTTGTTGTTTTTGTTTTTTTTTAAACTAGAGCTGTTTCTTCTGTACCTTTTATGATAGCCTTTTTTACAGTTCAACATGTAATTTTTTTTTAGAATATCTCCCATTTGGACTTCCTAATTATCTTGTAATACCTGTCACGATGAGACAAAGCATGATATCTCAACCGAAAAGGTCATGCGTCTCATTGTTTAATTAAATTCCCGTTCAGTCAGATCAGGGCCAAACAGGTTGTATTCATTATCATGTTTTTTGTGTTCTTCTGACGTAGGCATTTTTCTTGTACGGACACTCTTTCGAATCTGCTATTGATAGATTTTTTTTTTTGTGGTACAATTTATGCCGAATCAGTGTGCGTGTGTGCTTGTGCAAAGGGCATATCCTCAAAGGTCAGCAGGGAAGTGTGTGCCTTTGAGGTCAGGTCGTGTCTTGCCAAAGGTATAGCAACATCATTGACATTAACAGTGAATTACAGGAGGCATGTAGAGGAGGAGGAATTAAACAGAAGGTCTCCAGCCGTGTTTCGGATTATGTGTTACACGTAAAGCAGAATGGAGTGGTTACTATGACTAAATATAGTTGTTAAAAGCACGTAACAGTCCGCCTTTCATGGACTTTGCTATCTTCCTTTTGTTGCTTGGCGCCCTGCACACTACTACATGTGAACATGCTGTATGTGCATTCTTGTGAATTTAGTGATCAGGTCAGTAGATGTCCGGTCTCAGAGTGTGTGTAGGTGATATTTGTGCCCGTTAGTCTGTTGGAAAGTCAGTGTCCCATGCAACGATCATGTGAATCCCATTTGGATCGACACGGTGTATTTTGGAATGCTACCTATCCTTGATGCCCCCCCTCACACTGCCCCTCCCCCTCCCCCTACACACATACACCTCGCATCCATCCACCCTACGACTTCTTTACATTTGCATCGAGGTGCAATGTTTAAGACAGGGAGGAAGGGAGGTGTAACTGATTCTTGTTTTTAAGCCCCAGTGTGTGAGACCTCCAAACCCACTTTGAGCCATGGTCTTTTTTCTTTTCTTTTCTTTTCGATTTGATTTGATTTAGAATCACAGTCTCCTTATTCTATCCCCCACTTATGCCCTCCTCTTCCTCCTCCTCCTCCTCCTCCTCCTCCTCCTCCTCTTCCCCTCCTTTCTCCAACAAAACCCTACGCGTACTGTACAGTATGTCTGCGTCCCCCATCCGTCACTGTCTGTCTGCCCGTCTCCCTCTTGTCTGTCTCCTTGTCTGCTGTCTTGCTGCTCGAGTCTGTTTTTTATTCTGCCTCGTGTCTTTGTCTCTTGTCCCTGTCTTTCCTGTCTTGTCTATCTGTCTGTCTCTAAGTCAGTTTCTTCCATTGATTCCATTTTTTATTTTATTTTTTACTTCTATATCTGCACATCTTTGCTTCTCTCTCTTCGACCTTCTTTGCATCCCAACAAACATGTTGACATTGAACAGATGCACATACGGCACTTTGCAGCGATTGTTGGAAAGCTATTGAAAACTGCGATACATGGAACACATAGCCCTCTGTAGTAGACCATAGCTTTTATTCAGTATCATCTTAGGCAAGGCAATGTTATTTGTGTAGCAAAAAAAGCTAATAAAATAAATGAATAAAATGATCAAAGGAATAGAAATTGCAGTGCAGTATAAGCACTTCATGAATTGTATCGTTTACTAAAATGCAACGGCAAACAGAAAAGTCTTCAGTCTCGATTTAAAAGAGCTGAGATTTGCAGCAGACCTTTTTAGTCTTTTTTTTTCAAATAAGTTAAAGTCTTAATATGTATTTTTAAGGACCACAAGATAGTTACCGCCCAGCAGGTGGTCACCATATAAATCTGTTATTCCCATGATTTTATACATCAAAATACATTCAGCAGTATGGGCAAATCTGCAGCTCCTCTTGGCTTAGGCAGAAACAAACAATACGTTGCTCACCCTAGATCCATACGGGCGATGACAAGCCGTCATTATACAACACTTTGAAAATGTCATGCTTGTTAAGCGTTGAACCGAGCCACTTCTCCGTCTGTCAAGTGCTTTGCTGGGATGCGTCTCATGAACACACGGTGTTTCTTCGCTAACTCATACCTTTTCTACACTTTCTAACTCTCGCATACTGTACACACGCAACACCAACGCAGAACAATATATACATATATGTATATACACATGCACACACATGCAAGTATACGGTGGCTTTCGCACCCTCCCTCTGCGTCTCAGACTCATTATCAACCTCCTTCCACTCAACTCCTATCCATGAGTTTTGAGGTTCCTCCCCGTCTTCCCTTAGCTCATCTACCTCTCTTTCCCCTTTCCCTCTCTCTCTCTCTCTCTTGTTCTCTGGATTCCTACTCCCCGTTGATCCAGTTCTGTTCCTCGGCTCCAACACTCTGTGATAGCAGACTCTCTAGCTACAACGACTAGTTTCTTTTTCTATGTATTTCTCGACACACACCTTGTTCCTCCTCAATATTTATTTTGTGTTAACTGGGGCCGCGATGTGACAATGTGCCACCATCACATTTTGTCACATTTGCTGGAGAAAAAAATAACAAAAAAAACAAAAAAAAAACAAAGTTTACACAGCATTGAAGTGGGTTAACCCCCCCTTCACCCTCCTCCAAACCTCCCCCCTCTCTTTTTTCTTCCTCTGTCACTCTTTTGCTCCTCTGTTCCCTTTTCTTCCTCTCTCCTCAGACGCTTTATCCTCTATATCTCGTATTTCTTCTTTCCTCTCCAATCGTCTTTTGTCTGGGCATGCTAGCGACCCTTCAGTTATATTCCTCTATGCATTTTTATCTCAATTATATCTGATTTTGTTATCATTTACTCCTTAATTTACCTCGGTCTATTTATGCATGCTGTCTGTGAAACTGATAGCTGCATCTATCAATGGAACCGTGTCAGATCTTAATAAGGCTTTGTCCAGTGGATCTACCCTAAACCACAAAAATCTGATTAAAGTTTCTCATCTTTAAGATATCGAGGTAGAAGAGACAAGTGCAAAACCTCCGCTAGAATGCGTTTAGATCTTGTGAGAGGTGGGCCAGTAGCCCAGTAACCCTACACTTCCTGTGCCGTGGGAGGAGCCTGTCATGGACTACTTCCTGTTTGGCATAATGTGCTTTGAGAGGACAGGAAGTTCCAGGTTGCCACGGTGGCTCTGTGTGATAGCATTATCACACGTCCTTTACTACACTCCTTTATACTCGGTGATCAGGTTATGCTGTAGTTGTGTGTATATATATATATATATATATATATATATATATATATATATATATATATATATATATATATATATATATATATAGAGTTCCTTTTTTGTCAGATTTGTAGTTCAGTGCCAAAGATGAGAAACTCGTAATAGATTTTTGTGTCTTTAATTGTGCTGTGATGGGTCAAATATTGGTCAATGGAACCTTGTTGCTATGAATCGTTGCTTTATTGTTAATCTACTTTGTTGTTGAAGCAGTTCTGTTAGTTTAGTTCCTTCTCATTATTTCTATATTTTTCTTTTTGAAAAAGTCTTTTGATTTTGTGTTTCAGTTCACATGTACCATGTTGAACCTTTTTTTATGTGTTAAGTATTTCCTTGAGAAGGGTCCATGTTCATCTGCCTCTCTTGTTACCTCTCTCTTCTTTTCTTCTCTTTTTGTTTTGACTCCCTTGCCCTTTTTTGTGTCATCCTCTCCTCTTCCTCATGCCTCCCCTTCACCAGTCCGGCGGGTGCCTCCTCGCTTCTCCATCCCGCCGACGAGTCAGGAGATCATGCCCGGCGGCAGCGTGAACATAACTTGCGTGGCGGTGGGCTCGCCCATGCCGTACGTCAAGTGGATGCTGAACTCGGAGGATTTGACGCCTGAGGACGAGATGCCGGTGGGCAGGAATGTTCTGGAGCTGAGCAGCGTCCGCGAATCGGCCAACTACACCTGCGTGGCCATGAGCAGCCTCGGCATCATCGAAGCTGTGGCTCAGATCACTGTCAAATGTAAGAGATCGCTGGGCTGAACTTCAAATACATCTGAATCAGTTGCAAATGTGTCTTTATATAATCTCCCCAGGGCATTCTGAAGGAATTCACATCAAGTCAAATTTTAGTTTTTGCTCCAAATGTCTTCAATTAGTCATGATTAATGACCACCTCCTCTATCGACCAACAGCTCTCCCCAAGCCTCCAGGTACCCCCGTGGTTACCGAAACCACTGCCACCAGTGTGACCATCACCTGGGACTCGGGCAACCCGGACCCGGTCACATACTATATCATCCAGTATCGGGCCAAATCTCCAGACAGCAAGTACGAGACGGTGGATGACATCACCACCACGCGTTACAGCATCGGTGGCCTCTACCCCAACACGGAGTACGAAATCCGCGTCTCTGCCGTCAACACGATCGGCCAGGGTCCGCCCAGCGAGCCGGTGGAAACCCGGACCGGCGAACAGGCTCCCGCCAGTCCGCCGCGAAACATCCAGGCCCAGATCATATCCCAGAACACCATGATGGTACGCTGGGAAGAGCCAGAGGAGCCCAACGGGCAGATCAAGGGCTATCGGGTTTATTACACCATGGACGATTCCCAACCCATGAGCCTCTGGCAGATCCATAATGTCCAGGACAGCATCATCACCACCATCCAGAGCCTGGTTCCTCAGGAGACGTATACAATCAAAGTCCTCGCGTTCACCTCTGTAGGAGACGGACCCTTCTCAGAGCCCATCCACGTCAAAGTACTGCAAGGAGGTAAGGCTACGAAAGCTTTGAAATAATCACTACTATTGTTAAACTTTGTGCGATTATAACAGGCTGTTGTGTGACGTCCAAACCAAGTTGTTAAGTTTAAAATAAGTTATCTAGAAACCGGCGAGCGCCACATCTGCTCTGCAGGGTTTTGCTGCTGAAGCTTTGACAACCAATGTAGAACGTCTTCAGCTGTGCATCAGCAAGCACATTTTCTGAAACTTTAGACAGGACCCCCCCGTTGTGCAAGGTTCACCCACACATCTGCGGCCTCTGCAAACGATGACAGTTTGTTTGATCACGGCAGTCTAGGGGGGGGAAAAAACAGCCATATTTGAAAAAAAAGCCTCAAATCTAAGAACTCCCCATCAGCTTCGGGGGGGAGCTGAGCGAAAATCATTCCATCCACGCTCCAGCGAGGTGGCATATCCAACTTCGCAGAAAGCCTTCTGTGCCATGCTTGCCGTCGGGGCACAAACTTTTGTACTTCACTATAATGTATTCCTCTTCGATTTAATCCCAGCTAATCCCTTGCCATGTTATGCCCAAATCCCATTATGCCCATCATGTTTGTGTAAATAGAAAATCTGCTATATTATTAAGAAATCGCTGGAAAAATAGACACATTTTTAAGACTTTTTTTATTGAGATGGTAATCTGGCTATTTAACGCATGGAAGGGCCATGCATTAAATATTAATATCTGGATTGCTAGTAACACTACAATGTCCTCTGCTATGTTCTTTAGTTCCAGGTCAACCATCCAAATTCCAGGTCGGTGCTGTGTCCGATACCAGCATCGAGCTGACCTGGGAAGCCGCCTATGACAAAGAAGGGATTGTAAATTATGAGCTTCGCTACATGGAAGGCAGTTTTGGCACCCAGGTGAGAATATGTTTCATTTTGACTTTCAGTACCTACTTTTTTTTTTGCTCAGAGAGGTGTATAAAACATCCCTTCCCAGACTGAATTTCTGTGCAACCATTGTTTAAACGGCACTCGTCAATAACATTTCTCTCCATTTAATAGATGAAGAAAACGTTCGGGCCCACATCTTCATATGTTGTGGAAAACCTCCGCCCAAACACAGAGTACCACTTCTCCTTGGCAGCCATCTCTAACAAAGGCATCGGGGCCTTCACCAATGACATACCACAGAAGACCTTGCAAGCCAGTATGTAGCCCTTTATTCAGTCCTCTCTCCTGCTCTCTGTGTGGGTTGGCTAACAAAAGGGGGTTTTCCCCCACCAGAGCAGTTAAAATGGTTTTAATGCCTTTTACCGTAATTGAATTCTAATGAAATGATTTGCTTGTTTTCCTCTTTTACTGGAACTTGTAAACTGTATTTCCTCTGATGTCAACTTCATCAGCACCTTTGAACTATGACTGTGGTTTTTGAGGACATAATCAGGGTTCAAAGCTGAATTACGGAAAATGATGAACTGCATAACAAACTGACACTTAACTAATCTGTTTTCTTGATAAAAACCTGTTTTTATGCATTCACTTCTTAACCTCAATGACTGGATTTTACCTTATATTTAGCAACATTTACACACTGGTTGGTTCAGGATGGCTAAAGTCACTTTTTTTTTCTGGATTACAACCCCTTTCATTTTCATACAGCCTTTTTATTTATAATGTGCCAAATATGCTTGAATGTACACTTTCAAACAAATCACGTCTATGTGGACTTGACAATTGTGGCGGTTTCTTTATTTCCCTTTTCACTTTTGTTCATATTTGCTTTTTCCTTCGTCAACAGCAAGTGCACTTTTCTTCTGTGTGACGGAGACATAAAAAATGTCAGCTCTCCTCTTAGGACCGCCAAGGCTCTCGTATGAACTGTATTCAGATTGGGGATGGGGAATTTGGGCTTGAGATTAATCATCAAAAGGAGAAAAGAACAACAACAACAACAAAAACCCTATCAGTACTCGCATGCCCAGCTGCCTGAATTTATTCCAGAATATCACTTCTGGAGTGATTATTTTATTATTACAGATGGCAGGAACACAACTGAATTATTCAAACCCGCCAGCTAAAAATAACAGGAGTGATATAATAACTTGCAGTAGAGCAAACTGTACAGAACGAAAATACACACGTCTTATCCAACCAAATATCCATCAGTAGCTTAAGGACTGTTAGGGTGACAGGGTAGGAAATCCTTGTCTTTTGGCTTTACAGAGCACACAAAGATTAACTACGATGATGTGTATTGACATTCAATACATAAATAATGAAGAACCTTGAAATGTGGCTAGATTTAGGGGCTTAGGGACCGGTCTGAGACAGTTTTGTGGAGCCCGATGATAGTCGCAGACAAAGCTGCATGCATACATCTGTTGTCAGAATGGTCTTACTGTCAATAAACTGGCAGGGGACCTTCGCCAGGACATAGGAGAGCCATGGTGGTTGGAGTAGACCTCTTTTAACACATTTTCTGTTTCCACCAGTGCAACTTGGATGTTGCCCCCTACAGCCCAGATGTGGGGGGCTTTGGAACAACCACTTCACAGTTCTTTTTCTTTGGGGTGCAGCAGAGTGCAGAGTCACTGAGGAGAGCGACCAGTTGCATGCAACATTCACTCCTGCCCACCGGGGGTGCCGTTGAGAACCCGTCCCAGCATGAAAAAGGACTTTGTGTTCGTTCAGCCTCTCATTTCTGTCTCTCGAGTGTCTGTGCACATCTTCACCTGTGGATGTGTGTTTGTGACTTCCTCCCCCGCCCCCCCCCCCCGTGTTTGCATTTTGTTCTCAACCGGGTAACCCTGCAAGCTGATTGGATAGGATACACTCTTCCATCACCCTCTTCCAGCTGTGTTTTTGACTCTCTGCTACTTGTTCCCCCTGAACAAAAGCTCTCCTTTGGAATGGCTTGACGTCTCCTTGCTCACTTTGTGTCTTCTTCCTTTTTTATGTTGAATCTTTTGAAACAAAGTATATATTTTATTTATTTGTTTATTTATTTAATATTACCTTCTAGGGTTATCCAAAATGGTATCGGTTTGACATCACTCCACTCCATCACTGTTGGGTTGTTGCACAAACCCGAGTCCACTACAGTTCTGACACACCCTTACCAGCTGAGTCTAACTGATAGATTTTCTCAAGGGGGGGGTCCTTTTAACTGCCTCATCCATACAATTACAGTGGATAGAAAAGAAAACTTGATGAACAAACGTTGATAATTGCATCTGCCTGCCCACCACACACATTTGTATATCGTGTCCCACACGGTGCTCATTTCCATGACACGATTATCAAATACTACTTGGTAAAGGGCAATTAGCCATCTTTACCTTTTCTATCCATTCTATTTCTATGGTTTCACCATAGGCCTCTTTGTTCCCAGACGTTTTCAGTTTCCAGCGTTGTTTTTTTCTCAAGCAAGCGAGCTCAAGCAAGAGTGAGAGACATCCGTTGGTTTTCTCACTGCTGAGGTCAGAAAAGTCACAGACTAAGTCAGACAGAGCAAAAGATTCCCCACAACACAATATATAACTTGATCTTTTGGATCCTTTGAGGTAAGTGATTGCGTGGTTTTAGGGATTCAGTCTGCCTTAAACTTTTTTTCCTGAAAAGACCTTCACACATTAATTCAATTAACAGTGTTTTTATGAAACGCCAACAGAGAATTGGAAGCATAGAAGCGAGCGGTATTTTATACACGACACGGTTAAATATTAAACTGACGTGTCTGCTGTTTGGCTCCTCATGCAGGTTCAGGAATAGCAGCGACTCTACGCATCCAAGTCAACGAAGAGCCCTGTGACATATATAGCCTGAATCAAGTGCCTTCAAAGTGCAGCGTAACATAGACAACTTAAACTGTCAGCCTTAAGCAAAAACCCCAGGGGAAAAAAAAGACATACTGTGAAAACAAAGAGCACATAGGCTCCATATGATGTGTGCAGAAACACAATACCCTCAAGGTTAAGGGTGATACCCACAAGAGAAAATGAGATACGCTGCACTAAGAAAAATACTCCACGCCAGTTGGATCCTTCTATTCAAAACGCATTACGGAGCAATGGCTGCACACAATATCAATGTTTTATCAACTTGTGCCATTGTTAGTGCCATGTTCCACTCACAGAAGCGTTTTCAACCTGGCATTCAACCCAAATACCTTGTCAGGCAGACTGAAACCCTTTTCCCACCAAGTAAAAAGAAAGACGGACAACGCGATTTGCCTTATTGTCTTATTACATGTGATGCGAAATGTTTACAGACTGTTTGAATTTGTGCTCAGTCCAAGCAGCGTTACCAGGGGGCCATTGTCATGGGGTCTGCTCTGCCAAAAACGTGTGAAAAGTCGATGCAAATATGAATATTTGCTATTTATTATACATAAATACTAAGTGAATGACTCCTCGCATCAAAGAGCATCATTATCATTTCATTGGCTTGTTCTCGGTCAATAATACAGCGGGCTGAATTCATCTGTTGCTGGCAGCAGTAGTCCTCATTCAGAAGCAAGGCCTCTTGGGGTATGCTGCCATAGTCAGACCAGGTTCAGACCCTTTTTTGTGAGACGGTTCAGACGTGGGCCGGAGTCGGTCCACAACCAGAGAGCTGGGAGGGCTCCCGGTATTCTTCTAGCTGCTACCCAGATCCACAGGAGTTAGGAGGGGGCCCTGGGCGTGGGCATTTAGGGGACAGCGGGGCCCCCAGAGTGCCAGATAAGAATCCCATTTCATAGCGTCAGAATTAATTTCATGCTTTTTGCGATGAGCTATGAGCCAGGCCTCTGGATTGTCAGGCTTTGTTACCCATTTAGATTATACCTAGAAACCTGCCAGTAGCCAGTCAAGTGCCATCTCTCAAATTAAAGTGGCAGATTATAAATCCTCTGTGTTTAGCCAAACAAGCAGTTTGGCTAAACATATCCACCCCCCACCCCCCCACACACACTTACTGTAATTGCAGGAGCTTTTTAGATATATTGGAATAACTGTGTGAGCCACAGCGCGACCATTTGGCATTAGGAGGATTAATTCCATAATGATCAACAAATACCAACATCCTGTCATCCGCGGGCTTGTAATGAAAATACAATTCCGATGTCGACATGTGCTCGCACTTTGATAGCGAAAGCATTGGCAGTCTGTGTCGTTTTTAAGATCTGAAAACAGACATTAACCTGTCATTTTGATCTACTGAGGATTTTGCAGTAAACGCACTTAAAATCTGAATTAGTCATGACAATTAAGTATGCCACCAGTATTGACATCACAGTCTTTATGCCCCGGAGTGCTTCACATCACAACAAAAGTCAGAGAGAAGGATATGAATGCGGACATGACTAATTATTTGTCAAATAGCTTTTTAGGAAAACTCTTTCACGCAAGCTTCAAAAGAACCTCAACTGAAGCATTAGCTGAGTTTTCTTCTTTTGTGGTTGTAGTTTTTCTACGTATAATCCCACCATTGGCCTTCATGGGATATGCACTTTTTTTTTTTTATTAAAGCCGGGGTCTTAAAACCGTTGCGGGCGTGAGGATGCCTGTGCACTGCGATAGCCTCGGCCCCTGTCAGATCCGCATTTTTTTTTTTTTTTCCCGAGCCACAAAGATTGAGAACTTGAGCGATCATTTTTGACGCGGAGAGTTTTTGCAAATACAATATGAGAGGAGGATAGAAGCTGAAAGGCTCAAAAATCCAGTAAGACCGTAAGTAAATAAGCCCATTGGACACAGAGAAGGGGTTTGGGAACTGTGGCTGAGGTCCTGCCCCATTTGTTGTGTGCTGGAACATTCAGTCTTCACTGGGAGGGAGGAGGCCTTTCTGATAGTCAGGACCTTTGTTTTTTTTTTGTTGTTTTTTTAAATCTACCCAGTGACACTGCAGTGGAAAACGTTAAACTTTTATGAATTCAGTATTATAAGCTCTCCGTCTTCCTCTATTCCTGTGTCTTCTAAAAATGGCAGTAAGCTTTACAAAGTTACATAGGCGCAGGGCTATGAAATGGGATTTAAAGAGGGAAAAAATAACACATGGATGGCTTTCAATGTACATGGCCCAGTGCAGAAGAACAGAATATCTTGGGAGTGAGATTTCCCCCCCTCTCACAGTCTTGTGGACCCTCCGGCCCGGAGATACAGCAGTATTAAACAGCCCTGGTTTCAGCACGGAGCCAACACTCTCCCTCCCGACAACCCACAGCGGGTCCAAACTCACTCTCAATGAGTCGAAAATACAAAAGGTGTTATTTTACTGATTGGAAAAACATCTTTCTGAGAGGGGAAGTGTTGCAGCTCACTGACTACAGAGTAAGCCCACTCTGCAGTCAGGTGCTGGTGGTAAGAAAGTCTTAAAGATTTAGTATTTGTGGGAGTCAGGTACGTATGATGCAAAGAAATGCTTTTTTGTTTGTTTGTTTGTTTGTTATTGTTTTGTTTTTTTAAGAAGTTAAATGTTCTTATTGTTTTACGTTCATGCTGAGTATCTTGTTTTTTGTCATGTTTTCTCATGAGTTGTCATTTTTTTTAACCTTAACTGTTGTCATGGGTTGTTGTTTTGTTTTTTTCTTTCGAGTCACCCGGGTTACGGAGAAAAATCATTTCCCAGTGCCCTCCTTCAGCTCATCATTTATTTCTTCAGCCTTTGTTTTTGAAATGAGGACATCCCGCTTGTTTCCACTTTAATTTGAGTTATATTCCTCAGTTGCTGTATGTGGAATGTGGATGGTATTTCTTTCTTTTTTTATTATTATTGTGCTATTTTTTACCTTCCATAACAGACAAACATGTAATAATGAACTGGGTCTGTCAAACCAAGATGGAGGTGGGAAAATATTCTCGCACAGAAACCGGGGAGGAGGGGTAGAGGAAACCCGAGTTGGAAAGAAATATTTTCATACATGTCCTTTTATCCGTATAATACCTCTCTGGATGAGAAGTGAAACGTTTTATCGCTCCCTGCACAGCGCCGCTCTCTTAGATGAGCACAAGCTGCACAAGAGCTCGGCACAGATTAGAAGACAGAGGCATTGAATATGTTTTAGAAAAAAAAGTTCACAAATGTGTAGGTTTTAATATGTTTTGGAAGAAGACTTTAGACACAAATAACAGCCACCACGTTGGAAAGCTTTCATACTGTTCCAAATTTAAAAAAAAGGACGGACTACACTTACTGCTTATATGTAGAAACAAAATAGCTCATAAAATGACAAATGCTTTGTTTAAGGACATAATAATCTTGATGAAATGTTAATCAGTTGCATTTAGACGATGCAAAACATTTTGAAAATATTATTCTTATGCTGGTGACATTACAGGATGTTATTAATCCTAATGTGTCTTAGCGGTTGCAGTAATTACAGACCCTGAGGGGGAAAACGAGGTCTGTTAGTGCTCACAGTTTACCTGCTTGCTAGTTTTTTAGGTTTTTAAAGCCTCAGCTTAGTGCCGGAAAAATAAAACATGCACAATGCCCGACTGGCACTGCATGAAATCTTCAGCCTGTTGAGACATGAGCAAGGTCTCCTGGATCCTAATACGTTGCAAAAACAAACACTTTACTTTTGTTGGAAGTACGGCTGGAGATCTTGATATTGTTGCATTAGAATCAATTATTTTTTGGTACATTCAACACTTTCTCTCTTGCTAAGTGGTTTTATTTAGTGGCAGTAATCAACGACAAGACATCTTCATACCATGAAGGTTCTTTTATCACCATAAAATACTGTATGTACTAGAACCAAATATCCCACAAGCCATCTTGATTCATTATTACAAAAGCTCACCATTGTCCATGTCTGCCTCTTATGTTGACATTTGCTTGATGATTGTATTTTTATTTTTTAACATATTTTTGCATCTTTGTTTTTGCTATTTTTGCTTATTTTTTATCCTTTTTTTTTATCATTTTCTTTATCTCTCCCATCTTTTATTTTTTGTTTTTCACCCCTACCTTCCCCCCGTCCTCCTCATCCTCGACCCCCCCTCCCCCTCCCCTTCCTTCCCGTCCTCTCCACCTCACCAGAGCCCTCAGCCCCCCCTCAAGACATTAAGTGCAGCAGCATCAGCTCCACCAGCCTGCTGGTAAGTTGGCGCCCCCCGCCGTCCAAGAGTCAGCACGGTGTCCTGGCGGGGTATAGGGTGCGCTACCAGGTGGTGGGCCCGCCGGAAGGCGGCGGCGGCGAGGACGGGGAGCCCGCCGAGGAGCCCACGGTCCCTGCCGCTGAAGAGCAGGCGCTGCTGCAGCGGCTGGAGAAGTGGACCCAGTACCACATCACCGTCTCCGCCTTCACCGCCATCGGGCCGGGCCCCGAGAGCGAGCCCCTCGTCTGCCGCACGGATGAAGACGGTACGTGAATGTGTGTTGTATTGTTGTCATTTAGGGCTTCAACGTTTTTCAGGACAAGGATCCCCAAGGCTTATAGTGACCCGGTGGAGAGATCCCCTATTACACATCTATGCAAATTGTGTTGCTTATTAAACCGGGCCAGTAATATTGTGTAGTGCTGCCTATAGTACCATAATTCAAATTGGCATTTCTACATCAGAATTTGATCTTAAACCCCCCCGGCGCTGTAACTCTAGGGATCACGGACCCCCCGTTGAACACCTCTGACTTACGGAGAGTGCCCTTGGCTATATCAGAATACAATTCCCAATACTTTTTGGAAATGTATTCAAGCGGTTTCCAGAAGCAGAAAATATCTAGGCCTCACACACAGCTGCGTTAACCGTATGAAAGGAAAACAGTTTGAAGAGATACCACACATGGGAAATCAAGTGCGTTGCTATTAAAGCACAACTAACAAATTTAATTCATAATAGCTGCCACATCCCATATCCTGCCTCTATCTGTAGGCATTTAACTGTATCCCATTGCTCAGCTGAGAGTCGTAAGCATTTATGAGCAGTTGCCGCGGACGCCGTGGCCGATTCGGCCCGGCCGCGTTAGCAACAGCGGGACCGAGGTGAACACAGCAGGTGGTTTGAGATTCAAATTCCCCTTTAATGTAGTCGAGGATGCAAAAATTAAATTAAATACATAAATAGACAAATAAGTGCATTTTTTTTTTTGCACAGATGGTCATTAAATACACTTTCTTCCACTCGTAAAAACGAGGCCAAGCGGAATATAAAAAACAACTCCACCTCAAAAGACCTAAAGAGATAAACACCATACAGCTGATTTGATAGAATAAATGACAGGAGGAAATTAAGTAGCCGAATAATAATAAAAACATAAACTGACAGGCAAAGATGTCGGCGTGTCCTCGGCACATCTGAATGGCTGACGGATGGCTGACATTTGCTTTCTGTTCTCCGTGATCCATTTCACATCCATTAACCGCTGCGTTTTAAGCATTTTTCTCCTGACACTGATGTACAATGAGCACAAGCGTGGAGACGAGCGTAAATACCTGTTTTAAAAGACACAGTATCGGGAAATTGCAGGGTTGAAAGCGGGCGGCGGCGGCTAAACACATTTGGTGTCATTACGATAATAACGCGTGACAGAGAAGTGCCAGGTAAAGAAATAGGAGTCGGGGCTAAAAGGTAGGGAAGATTTTTGGTAATAAACAAGATTGGTGAATGATCCCTGGGGGGGAGGGGGGGTGGGGGAATGGGGTTGTGATTTAGGGAGAAGGGGAGGACTTGAAGTGTTTGTGGACGAGGTAAATGGAAGCAGTTTGAGTGGAAGAGTTCTATTAATGGCACATCCATCTCGGGAAGGGCCGGACCGCAGCACAGCGAAAAAGGGCCTGGAAGCAAGGCCTTCCATAAAGGCCTGTCATTATGACTGAGAGCTTCCCGCTGATGGCAGACGGATACAGCAGACACATATTGGAAAAGGTGGAGGAGACGGGTGAAAGTGGAGGTGTGTGTGTAGGATGTGATGCTGCAGGAAGTGTTTGTGCGTCTCTAGTGTGACGTACGTGGAGCGATTTCACTGAGACGGCACCGTCTGTTTATAGCACGGGGATGAGGAGCTGCTAATAGCTGGAAATAATGGATGAAAATGTAGGAAAGTGACGCCTGATTTGTGTGTTTTCTTTTTGTTGTTACCCACAGTTCCCGGGGCTCCTCCGAGGCGAGTGGAGGTGGAGGTCCTCAACTCCACCGCGCTAAAGGTGATGTGGCGTTCGCTGACCCCAGGCAAGCAGCACGGTCAGATCCGCGGCTACCAGGTACACTACGTACGCGTGGAGAACGGCGAGTCGCGGGGCCTGCCCCTCATCAAGGACGTCATGCTGGCCGACGCCCAGGTAGGACCATCTCCCGGTTTGCCCGTCACCATGTGTCGATGCCTCTCCCGCTCGTATTAAATTGCAAAACATGGCTTTGAATCTCTTCTTTTCAATCTTGATACTGACATACTTCAATAATAGAACAGATTAAAACAACACAGCCGCACCGATGCGATGATTAAAACTTTGAATGGGTATTTCAAACGCCCGACTTTTATACTCTCACACAGACGGCAAATTGTGTACTCTATCCTCACCGTCTCAAATATTGCGTATTGGAGGGCGATGTGGGTGCCGTTCCCGTCGTGGATTTCATTTCGTATTGCTTGTAATATTCTTTTTTTCCCCTTCAGACCACAACAAGAACTGTAATCAAAGCTTCACCCATCTCGTTCTCCCTCTTCTGCCCTCGTGGCTTTTATTAGGAATGTCTAGACCCCTCCCTTTATGGCAACGACTGCCACAAAATGTCTGATTGTGTGTTCATATCAAAACGCAAAGAAAATGCTGATTATAGTATTCCGTGGGTGGTGGTATGAAATGAATTGCTATGAAAACATTTCACCAGAAATCAGACCTCCACTGACAGCTGGAATTGCAATGGAGTTTTTTTTTTTTTTTCTTTCTTTCTTTTTTACAAAACATGTTGAAGGAATCCTGTCAAGATGAGACTTTTTTGTGCGCAGTAGCAATCGTCCAAATGTAAATTATAGCCTTGAAGCAATAGGGTAAACAACACGGGGAAAGAATAGTTGCATGCAATTCGACACATTTGTGGAATAAATGAATCAAAAAAAATGATTTTCTTCCACATAAATTAAAGGTCCATTCAGGGGCGAAATGCCACCTCCGTCACGTCGACATCTCTGGTATTCTACTGACCACGAATCGGAGAGTAGAATACGCTTAAATATCTTAAATAACAGGATCTGAGTGATGCACGCAACCGGCAGTCAGCTAAAGAATGCCTGCCCGAGTTATCCTTTTAGTTGCATCATTTTGTAAGTATTTCTCAAAATGACCTCATCATTAAGCCTTAAAAGCCACCACTGAATATCAACACTGGCTGTAGCTATGAAGCAGTGATCTTCAACAGGGGGTCCGGGACCCCTAGGGGTTCCCCAGAGTTACTGCAGGGGGTTCCCGAAATCATTTGGTCCCAAACTTTTTTTCTTCCAAATATTAAAATATGTCCCAAAAATACACATTAAAATGAATACAACCTATAATAAGCAAATATAAATCACCCTTTTTATTCAATATTATGATGTGAAATTATGATGTAGAAATGCTAAAATAGAATGAAAATATGAAATCTAAATTAGCATTGTAAACATACATCATTATGCAGCACTCCACATTATTATTGACCGGTTGTATATGATATAGGGGGTCCCTCCACCGGGTCAATAGGGAGGCCTGAAAACTTTATGAAGACCTCTGATCTGAAGAAACACATTTGTAGCTTATTGTTAGCTCCCCATTAGCACGTTAGCATCTCCAGGCTTCAACAGACAGATCCTCATATACGTATCTCAGCCTCGTTCCAGCTTCTCTCTCTCTCGATCTTTACAAAACCAGTGACCTATTTCTGCTCCCCCAAACCTCTTAATGCCCCCCCCCCCCCCCATCTCTCACAATCCTAGTTATTCCCTTTTCTTTTTCTCTCTCTTTCTTTTTAAAAAAACAAAACGAAATATTGCTCTCTGTCTCCTGCACTCTCCTCTTTGGCGGTGGGGGGGTTAGTGGGAAACGGACGATACAGCTGAATATGTGAGTATGAAGTTTTCGCCTGAGTGCTTTTGTGTAGCTGAAAGGGTAGAAACAGTGGGTATTGCATCAACCCGGGTCTGATTCACAGTCGACACAACAATCTTTATTTAATAAGTTTGGATGACAAAGTGGCTTCAGAAGTTTGCACTCGGCTAATCTGGCTGGCCGACCTCCAGCTCCTGTCTGTGAACGCCGCCGGTGGAAGAAACTTCTATCTCCAGCTAGCTTCTACAGAACGACGGCTGATGCAATATCCACTGTCCACCGTGCCTGGAATGCTAATGCTACTTGTGCCATGCTGTGTGTTGATGCAGTGTGTGTTGTGTTGTGCTCTGGTAGTGTGTGTGTTTTTACTTTTTTTTGTGTATTTGCTTGAACCTTATTATTTCGTTTTTCTATGTGGTGCCTTGATTTACCTAGAAAAGAAGAAGTGACGCATGTTTGTATCTCTGTTATTTTATTTCGATTTTTCACATCTATTTAGATGAGCATACCAGAAATAACTTTCACCATATCCAGATTTTATTGAAATGTTTTAAACTTAATTTTCTTACTACTTGATCTTCCTTGTACAAGTGTTAAATGTATTGCTTTTGAGTTTTATTAATGTTTTGTTAGGTGTCCTTGGGTGTCCTGAAATATGTCAACAAATAAAAAGTATTATTATTATTATCATTATTATTATTATTATTATTATTATTATTATTATTATCACGTTTATTGAGGAAGGACAAAACATTGAACATTGTTTCATATAAAATACAAATTAGATGTCATGCATACAGGTTTCTAGCTGAGGCTAATTTGCAACCCCTAAATATAGACACATGAAATATAGAAACAGTATTTGGAATAATGTCTGTGTATGATCCAAAACCTATCTCAAAAAAAATCATCATGACGTATCTGATGAGCGTTGACAATGACAAAACAAATGTACCGTTATTATGAAACACAGATTTGAACCCCAGACCGTCTGCCTTACGTGATTACCATCCCGATTACAAGACAGTACTTATAGCTCATTTATTGAACTCTCCCATCCCGCTGCCAACCGGCCTGTTAAAAACCTCATTCTGCATTCGTTCAAACCTGCTTCCCTGAAAGATTCATTAGAATTGATCGGAAGTCTCTCTTTGAAGAGGACTCAAGGAAACTTTAATGGCTGAGGTAAAAAAAAAAAAAAAAAAGAAGGCAGGGGAATGGGGCAGGATGTATTCAGCAGCGTTTATCACAAAGTCAAGTTGTCGATTGGAATATTGCTTAAAGAAAGAGGGTCGCTACTCTCATTTACATACCTAATGTCCCTCCTCCACCTTGGATTTATTTAATGGAAGGCTCTCCCATTACACAGGGTGAAAACATTACATTTAATGCATACCTTTGTGAAAAACAATAAAGAGGAGCAGGAGACACTCCACGTAGATTAACATGCTGCATAAGGCAGTTTGAGCTGCATGAAAGGAGGATGGGGGGGGTCATCAAAAATTCAAGACACATTATGACATTTTCCTGTCCCTGTCTCTTCCGTCTCCCGCAGGAAATGGTCATCGGCGGACTCAAGCCAGACACCACTTACTCCATCACGGTGGCTGCGTACACCACCAAGGGGGACGGAGCCCGAAGCAAACCCAAACTGGTGGTGACCAAAGGGGCGGGTCAGTACGACGGATGAATCCTTTATTTCTTTGATTTGTTTACAGAAACTTTGTCCGTGTGGCAGAAACAGGGAACCGATTCTGTAATTAGCCTGTGGCTGAAGGCTGCCTTGCTTAAGTGGGTCCTCATCATTGCCCTCCAGCTGTTGTTGCAAACATTGAGGGGGATCCCTTCACTGATCCAAACCTATGAAGAAGATTTAGAAAAGAAGATATGAACAAACTCCAGAGTATCTAACATTTATTTGAGTGCATCATACGTCCTCATCAAAGGGAATTCATATGTTAAGATTTCAGCTTTACAGATTTTCAACTGACTGAATTTTATCCAGAGCCCAAATTTATGTTCCAAATTCCATGCAAAGATTTTGAGAGATCAAGGAGGTCACATGTGGTAGATCTTTCAGACGGATTCTGAGGGCTTGAAAACCCCCGTTGGGTCCGTGGTTTGAGCATTTAAGGATAAAATACTGGAGGACTTATACCTGTGCACTACAAAGCCTTGTATTCTCCAACTTTTTTTTTTTGTCTTTATTGCCAGCGGTAAGCACGCAAGTTTAAACTGATCTAAACCTGAGTGCCGATGCCCTCCTCGAGAGAATTCAAGGCATCAAGCCGAGATAGCAGCATTCGTTTTGTGCAAGGCAATAGCCGCCTACATCCGTCGAGAGCCAACATGCACACATGCATGCCTACGTACTTACCTAGTCACTCACGCATACTCATAATGCAGACCCACACTGTGGCCGATCATGAAACGAAACGGGTACACACCAGTGATTCCTTCCTCGCAAACCGACACATTTCCTCACATCCTGGCAGGTGTGTGTTTGTGTAACAGGTGTCAGGGAGTGTGACGGCGCCAAAGGGGGGCTTGAGTGAGCGCTGTCACCCTGCATCCTCCCGTCAGGGCCGGCTGACTGATATGCCAGTCTGGAGCACTCTGTCTGTCCCTCAGAGGGAAGCAGCTCCTTTTTATTATTGGAGTGTAAAGAATGGGTTTATGCCAGGGGGGCCGAGATAAATGGAAAAAAGGGGGGAAAGGGGGTGAGAGGTGGAGAGAAGCCTCCCCCCGAAGGGAAGTGGTTGTCCCTTTTGTTTTGAGGGAGGAGTTGGGAGGAAAAGCAAATATGCAAACATATTAAGATACAAGTATAAATGGAGGGGTATGTATGAAGCTAGTTTTTATATTTAATTGGGCTCAATAATTCACATAAAATGTCATATAAAAAAGTATAATTTCGATTTCCAGATACCAACACCGTCATCAGGTAGAAAAAAAAACGTGTTAGTTCCATTCCCCTCAGATGCAGTGATACAAAATGGATCAGTTTTTTTTTAAATAAAAATGTGATGTGGGAGAAAACCCTGCACCAGTAAACTCTTCAAAGCATGCGGTGAGGAAATACGACCCTGAATGCATTAAATTTGGATTCATAATGGCAGGCGGCGATGCTGAGCCGACAGCACAGTGTGTTGGATGTGATGAAATCCTGTCAAATGAGGCGCTAAAACCATTGAAGCTCCAGAGACACTTAAACACAAAGCGCCCGGGATGTGTTGGGGGAAGCCAAATGAATATTTCCTCAGAAAAAAAGAGGAGAAACGGGAAGTCATCACAACATTAACGACTTAGTCAAAAAAAACCTCTTTGAAAGCTAGCTGTGTGGTTGCTGCTCATGTTCTGTTTTTCTCTCCTATGGAAGGCGAGCCTCAGTCAGCTGAGAACCTCTGGCTCATTGGATAGCAGGCTCTCCACTCCTTATGGGACTTCTGGGTTGATTAAATTATACATTAGGATCATATGTTTACAGAGACCAGTCTCAGATTGTGCGCCAGTCAACAAGCCCCTCATTTTAATTCAATGTTATGCTCTGTTAGCTGATCATAACATGTAAATGTTAAACTAAATAAATCAAGAATATTCTTCCATATGAATTGCATATATATGTTTTAAAACACACAAAACTTATAGAAAAGCTTTTAAAATATATATTTTTTACAGACAAGCATGTACTTAATGTGAACAACTACCTCCTGAAACTATTTTTATGAAACATAATGCCCTAAAAAGTGATCAATATAGAGCATGATGACAATAATACACCATGTTTTAGAGTCACAATATGTGTTTTTTTTTTTGTGCAGCTATTTTTGAGTTGCAGACACTGTCTTTGTTTGGTGAATGAATGAAAAGCACCTTTCCATACTCTTTTTTGAGAAACAGACTTGGCCATAGCCAATCTCACACAATGTTTTAGAGGGAACCAAAGGGAGGCTTTATTGACAAAAGATTAAAATGTTTGTGTCTGAAATTGTTATTCTGCCATCCCATCAGCACATTGTGGAGTTTTTCACAGAGCTGAAAGGAGCAACAATCAATAACCCTCCTTCCCCCCCCCTTGTTCAGGAAAATGGAAAATACACATTATTCTCTTATAATAAGAATGTTTTAGAAGTAACCAATCAATACACTCAAAACAAAGACATGACACTCTATAGGTAGCCTGCAGTATGGAGTGGATTACCCATCACCACTAACTTGAGATCCTCTGGTCCTAAAGAAACATGGTCCTAAACATTTGGGGAAGTCCAAGAAACTCCCCAAGAGAATGTCTTAGTAGCTCAATCATCCACTTGCTGATAGTGTACAGTGTGTTTCGTACTCTATTAATGTTTGAAGTGTTATAATTTGGCAGCTATCATAGGGGACATTTTATTTGTGCTCATTGTAAAGTGGTTTGTAAGTCAGAGTAGATATAGCCTCAAATGAACTCAGGCAACAGAGATATTAGTATATAATTATAAGGTATCCTGCCCTGATCAAGTAGCTTACATACGACCTCACAGCACTTCACTTTCATTATTGCATCCTGTAAAAGGATGCTTAAGAGATGTGTGTGTGTGTGTGTGTGGGTGTGGATACTCATTCCAATGCTGACAAAATCAGGCCCGATCCCTTCATTGTGTGTTTAGTAACTTCCTGATTGTTATTTTTAGTCCCTTGAGAAACCACCAATGCAATAAGTCTCTTCTCTCTCTCTCTCTCTCTCTCGGTTGCTTCCATTGTAGCAAATGGGCCGGGAGAAATGTGTTGCAAATTTGACTCTGTGGCATTTCCTACTTTACCAATTACTCCCCTCCATGAACTACACACACACACACACACACTCCTTCACCAAGAAGACTAAATTAAAAGCAGGGGGGAAATGACGAAGGGAGAGTGATGGATTTGTCGTGACCTTTGAGGTTGTAAAAGAACTCCTAACCCCCCCCCCCCCACCCATATTCCCTTAAGTATGCTAAGTCTCCTTAGGGCGGCTGTAGATGCGTAAGTTAATCAGCGGGGGATTTGTTTTTGTTCTGTTGCTGCTCAAAGCAGAGAAACTTACATCTGAGGTGACGAGTAATTTAACTGAATATAAAGGAGCAATATTTTTGTTTTCGTATATGTTGGTGCGAGTGTGGGCACGAGGGAGGGAGGAAATGAGAAGGAAACCCGATCACCCCCTTTCTCAATCAGGCTGAGTAGGTGTCAACAGCGGGCCGTTAATACCGCGGCATGATGGGAATCGTGCCGGGAGGCCCACAAGGAGGGATGGAGCCGGGGTCGACCCTGAAATGGATGTAGAAAAGGAGGGATGGCGGGGGGGAGTTAGGAAATGAGAGGGGGGGGGGGGGTTGGGCAGTGTGCAAGGGGAGAGAAATGAAAGCTCAGGATAGGAACAATCAAAGTGTCCAAGAAGCACGGAATCACTCACACACACACTCACACACACACACAAACACACTCTCATATCCCTATTGGGCCCCTCTTTACAGCAGATTGCTCCTCGTCCCATCATCATGTTCACCCCCCTTTTATTCATGCCCTTTCTCTCTCTCTCTCTCTCTCTCTCTCTCTCTCTCTCTCATCACCTGTAGCACCACACAAATATGTGTATACAAATACAATGTACACACTCACACACACCACCAGCTTCCACCCTCCTCCATTCTGCTTCCTCCTCAGTACCCGTGATCCTTCTTTTCTATGCACAAATAAGAAAAACAGGGGCCACAAAGGTTGTAATGGATACATTTGGGGAGCCTGTTGAGATTAGAAACAGAAGCATTTTGAATGTAAAGCACATACAAACACACCCATACAAACACAGGATCATTACCTCTGATTCTATTTCCTTGATTGGCGGTGAGCACGGAAGCATAGTGGGCTTTTTAAATGACACCAAGCTGAGCTATAGTTTGTGGCCGGGGTAGTATTACCCCGACACGCGGCGCCCCCGCCTTTCCATTACCGGCAAAAAGGGCTCGGCCGACTAAACCACCGTCCAGCTACTGACCCTCGTCTTCCTCCAGTCACAGCCCTCAGAACCAAGACCATTAGCAAACGGAAATGAATAATATGAGCGGAGGGTGTAGACCGTGTAGAGTGGATTGCTTGTGTGTGTGTGTGTGTGTGTGTGTGTGTGTGTTTTACTTGCAGCACAATAAGACTTGCATCTCGCCACAGGCCATAACTATATGTAGGCACACATACACACACACACAAAGATTGCTATTCCTCTGAGAAGGAGTGCTTTTTTTTGCCTCAGACTAATGTAGGCTCCTCCAAATTACTTAAAGTCCATTCTGGGCAAAAAGCCAAACGGCTCAGTATGCAGGTGGAATGATGATGCCGGAGCCGGCTGTACTGTATACCATCACACACACACACACACACAAACACATGCATGTGATTACACACACAAAGACAACAAGACATGCATTGTATGGATAGATGCTGTAGTGCAATGGTTAACAAACGTATAGTGATGACCAAGGCAACTGTTACACATTAAACCTGAGTTAATGGTTTGTATTCAGCTTATTCAGCGTTTTTAATTTATGCTGAGAAAGCTCTCACTGCCAGGACCAACCAATTTGCTGCCGACCCAGTTTGCCGACCCAGTTGGCAAGAATCAGATATAATATACAGAGAGAGCCAATCTTCTCATCATCAGTCTCATAATCTCACATAGAGGCGTGAAATGAAATTGATAATGGTAAATAAACCGATGCTGTTGTTTGTATCAGTATTATAATGCAAAAATAATAAAAGGCTTGGAGCTTGAGTCCTTAACACTTGTAATACGTAACCTTTAAGCTATGTAGCTGATCCTGGGTTTAGCATCAAAGGTATCCACGTCTGTTAAAAATGTGTTAGACCCAAGATCTTACAATTCAGTTTGCTTACTTTGTTCTCAGGTTCACTAGATTCATGAGGCTCCACAAAGAGACTCAACATAAGAACAATAAGACATCCAGAAACAACAAAAAACACACAGGACCACTGTCTGAAAAAAAATCAATAGAGTATATTTCTAAAGATTTTCTGTTCAGAGTAATTTCTCATATACACTTTCTTTTTTTTCCCTTAACTCTGGGTTTCCCATTTCTTAGAAAATAAAATAATTCCACTTCAGTCAAATTTACCAAGTCAAATAAACCATGAGAATAAAATTAGAGCCAAATAAATGTCAAGCGGAAGAAGTTGGTTCAGTTGTGGCATCCAGGTTTCAATATGAATTCATCCATAAGGTGCAATGATGAAAACGCTCCACATGGCCAACAGAAGGAATCCTCCTTTAAAACAAAACACAGATAAACTGGTGAGCAGCTAAACAGCTTATTACAACAATCATATTTACTTCACATTGCACAAAAGGTTCCATCTTGTCGGCTTCAAGTGAAATAACACAGTTGTGGTGCGACAAGATATCGATATATCGTGATACTCTCTGCTGTGATACATTATCGACACACTGGTGCCAAATATCGATATAAATGATATAAAACCAGAGTCACTATTTCATGACTCCTCTTGGCCTTTTTGCCAATTTATGGCAATATTGGAATGATTTTGTGCAGTATATCGATTTCTTGCAATATATTGTGTATCGCAGTATCGTGATATCATTGATATCATTGGCGAAAATATCGGGATATTATCGTATCGTGAGTTGATCTTTAAATTGAGGTTACAGAAAATAACCTTATATCTGACAGTTATCTGTTCTGACTCGTATGTCTCAGGAAAGAGGTTACGTTGACGAGATCGTCGAGATGGGATCTATTTACGGAGAGATGGGGGGGCTCAAGTGAGATTCAGTCACGCAAAGCTTTGACGGCAACTTGAGAACTGGAGGCTTCCCGGTAACCGCCGCCGCTGCCTGCCTGTATCACACTGACGGGGCCTTAAAAGGGGAGTTAAGATGGGACATGTGTCATCCATGAGAAACGGCAAAAAAAAAAAACTGGGCCACTCTGAAGAATGGTGTCTAGACCCCGAAGCATAGATCATCCATTTTACAACAAGGGATGACTCGTACGGCTGCGAGAGGCACTGTTCTCTGCTTTTAAACTTTTAGTGATGCTTTGCAGCAGCGAGTTTGACAGCTTACATGTATCATGAAATGGTAATGGGTACAGCGATTACTCATGAATTTAGAGCCTCTGCGGAGCGTTTCCATCCGACTCAGTCGGATTCAGTTTGTTGGGGTTATGTTTGCTGATGGATGGGGGTGAAATTAAAAATCATTCTGTAATCCGTCTATATTCAGGATAGTCGTATTTGTTTGCCTTGCTGAATTAACATATTCATGGTTACATAAAAGCATACATTAAGATGTGTTTTCTTCTTTGTATCTACAGTGCCCGGTCTGCCCTATCTGTCAGTGGCTCAGAACACCGAGACATCGGCTATGGTTCAATGGGACCCTCCGGATCTCACCAATGGCATGGATCTGCAGGGTTACCGGCTCCAGTTTGGCCGCAAAGACGTCCCCCCTTTGGCCACGCTGGAATTCACTCCCCAAGAGCGACAGTACTCCATGGGCAACATTCACCGGGGGGCCACGTACCTCTTTAAACTCTCGGCCAAGAGCAGGGGGGGCTTTGGGGAGGAGGCCGTGGTAGAGCTTGGCGTGCCTGAGAACACGCCGGGGGGATACCCTCAAATGGAAGAGGGCTCCGACGTGACGTGTTGCTCAGTGCAACTGTCCTGGTCTCCCCCCGTGCTGGCGGAGAGGAACGGAGTGATCACGGAGTACACTCTGGCATATAAGGAGACCGGTACCGGCGGAGCACCGAGGGAGCTTCACTTACCCGCCGGCCAGTCCAGCTATGTTCTCAACAGCCTCAAACCAAACTCGGCGTACGATGTGAAAATACGTGCACACACCAGTATAGGTCCAGGGCCCTACAGCCCGCCTATCCAGTATCGGACGGTGGCTTTTCACTCAACAGGTAGGGCTTGCCTGTTACTTTTTCCCAACCCAGTTGGCAGGGGGATGGAAATTGGCCAAAAAAAAAAAAAAGAAATCCGCAATGACACCAAAAAATGAAATTTACCCCACCCCCTTCCTTCAACCACCTCCACTTCTCCTCAAGAAAAGAAAAACAAATATTCACTTTAAAATTGTTTGCCGTGGGATACTCACTTCACTAACCCCAAAACAAGGTAAACCCAAGTCAGTAAGTTATAGTCAGTCATTTTGAGAGAGAGGAGAGCAGCATAGACTTTCAAGGTAAGTGCTGTTTGGTCAGACAATTCCCGTCAGTCATCCTTTACACTCACGCAGCTAACGCCATCTCACATCCCCAGTTTCCAAACAAGGTAGGAGCTCAGTCAAACCCAGCCACTCCAAGCATCTTGTTTGGACTATTCTTAAGATGACAGGAAGCAGATTGTGGTTTTTTTTATTTGATTTTTTTAGGTTTTGGGTTTTTGAGAGATTTCCCCCCTTCCTCACCTCCCTTTCCTCTCCTAAATCCCCCCCTTTCCCCTTGCCCGCCTGTCCCTTCAAGTGGGGCAGTTAGTATGGCATGGCATCCCCCCCTCCCAGATGCACTGCTAAGGGACTGTTTGGCATGCTGTGTTTTTTGAGTCTGTCTCTACGCCCCCCCGCCGCCTGGCAGCATGTTGGCAGTGCCAACCCAGACTCAGTGGAGGCCAGTAGGACCAGTTGGGCACTGGGATCACATGGGTACACTTGTTTAAAAACCTTCAAGTGGTTTCATCGGCTCAAAGACCCGTGTTGAGATGGGTTGGCACTACCCATGACGGCTAGCTAGCGGGTACACCCCTCCTTGTGCTCCGTGGGTTTCTGTCGTACCATGAGTCTTACGTTCTGTGTGTCTTAACCAATTTGCGTTCTCACAGCCAATCGCAGCTCACCTTTACACTCACTCTCCAACGTTGCAGGGGAACGACATTGTTTTTTAACCAATGGATCTTTTGTTTTCTCTTTCCTTGGTTTCTCTCCATATTCAATATACTAAAAAAAACACTTTTTTTTTTTTTTTTGCGTTTGTCCACTCAACAGATGTTCCAAAGAATTTCACTGTCAAGTGGGCCACCAAGACCACAGTGGTTATTGCATGGAAGTTTTCTGAGAGCAGGTCTCCATACAAATGCACGGTGAGTTTAATACAAAAAAAGAAGAATATCA
The DNA here is from genome assembly GCA_029853015.1 of Chelidonichthys spinosus. Lineage (NCBI taxonomy): Eukaryota > Metazoa > Chordata > Actinopteri > Perciformes > Triglidae > Chelidonichthys > Chelidonichthys spinosus. The sequence continues at coordinate 21,250,805 of CM056826.1, forward strand.
ACTAATTAAAACTAATATTTGAATGATAATCTTAAAAAAAAACACACTTTTTTACACTGGCCTTCCCTGCGTTTTAATTATCTTACACTGTTACGTTAAGTATCTGTCTCTTGCTGCCGTCTTATTTTAATCTGTTGATTTGTGAATTGTATATTTTATTTATCTTTAGTTAATGTGCAAACTGTGTTTAAATGTGCTCTAGAAATGAAGGGAGGTCATTTTCGTCAGTTTTTTCTGACATTGAAAATATCTTGATTTTAAGTGTGATGTTTTTGTGCCTTTGCATATTTCAGTGCATTAATTAACCTCCCAATCATTCTCATTTCCTAAATTTGCATTTGCATTTAGGTTGTTTTTGTTGGAAGAAAGTGCAACACTATATACACATTATCTTGTTCATGGAATAATCCACCAATTATGGGATTAAACTCCAGATCGAGTACAACCGTCAGAAGATGGACGTGGACGCCAGGCAGATGAGGGTGCTCGTCACCGGGCTGAAGCACAACACCACCTACGAGTTCAGGGTGACCTGCCAGGAAAGCATGGATGGCGGGCAGAGGCACCGCGTGGTCGCCAAGACAGCGCCCCTCATCCTGGTCAAGAAACCCAAGCTGGACATCTACGCCGAGCCGGAGAACATGCTCACCATGTCCTTCCCACCGGTCGAGACCAAGGATGTCAAGTGAGTATGAATCCCGGTATTCGTAGATGCTTGTGAAGTGATACGGATTGAGATCTCACGGTTTCTGATTTTGACTCCTTGCAAGTATTGGATTATCGCTTCCTTCATATTATTTATTATTTTCATAATTTTCATCTAAACAGCCGTACAATTTAATTTGATTTGTTCTTTAATTTCCTTGAATGCAAAGTACAATATTTACATGACATAAAATACGTCATACAGATATGAATAAAATCAATGAAATCATTCAAGTTCCAGGAGTGACAGGAGGAAGCTTAGTTTATCATGTCCTGCCTCTTCGTTACATTATAACGTTTAATTAACATATCATTTACATATTGCTAATATATCTGTGTGAAATATTCATTATCCAAAGCTGATTATGAGCTATGTATCCAATAAATAATAACAAAAGAAAAAAAGTGAATAAAACAATAATTTTGGTGCTTCCAGAAACTTTTATGTGGTCGTGGTGCCACTGAAGAGGACTACAGGAACCGTCAAAAACTTGAAGAACCCCGATGAGATGGACATGGAAGAGGTAGGATAATGTTAAAAAACGAATGTGTGAGGTTATTCCAGCCCAATAGAAATGATTAGGTTTAATCAAATGCACTTGGTTAAACAGAATGAATCATAAGTAATAGGAAGAGGCTATATCATACCTTCAGAGTTATGTTTTTGTATAATTTTGTGTTTTTTGGGAGGCACTTAACAACATAACTTCAGTTTGTTGCATATGCAATTGTGTACACACCATGTAGCAGACATGGACACGCACAACCCACACTTAAGTACTCTCTCAGCTATGCTAATTTATCCCCCCCCTCCCTCGAGCATGCAGAAGAGAGAATTACACAGTCGTCTCCCATTCTTACCATAGCTTGAGGTCACCTTCAGCACCAGATCAACAGCAGCCATGCCTATTGGATTTGGGATTACACACATTCCCTCCGCTGAGTGCCTGCTGCCTACATCTGCAGCTTGAAATGAATGAGAGCGGTCAGATCTCAGTCAGTTAGTTATTATACAGTCAATTGTTTTTTCTCATAGTTCTCAGAATTAAGAGATTTTGACTCACTGATGGCACATTATTATTTTGTGTGTCTCTTTTTCCTTGAAAGCATCTGCCTCTCTCGCTCGGTCTTTGAATCTGCTCTTTACAAAACCGCCGATTCTAAACAAACATTTTGACAGAAAACATTATCGCTGAGTTAGGTTTTCTCTAGTTTTAGTCTTTGTAAAGAGATCTGCCGATGCATTAGGGACTGATGTTGTTAACACTGCAAAGAAAAAAATGAACACATAACGCCCGTTTACATCAATCAGCTGTTGCGGGAGGTGACTCCAAAGCGGCGTTCGCGGCGTCAGCTGGCTCAGCAGGACCAGAGGAAGCCCTACATCACGGCCTGCTTCAGGACGCTGCCCCCCAGCTTCACGGTGGGGTCCGACTACCGACAGAACAGCTGTGAGAACAAGCCTCTGGAACCCGGACAGGAGTACGTCTTCTTTCTGTTGGCTGAACTCAACGCCACGGGGGTGAGTTAGCAGCTCAACACATTTAAGTTTTCCAGCGTCTGCTGGTAGGTTCAGGTACTCGTTCGTGCGTCTCATTAGTGGTGGGACAATATATTGAAATATCGATATATCGTGATACTTTCTGCTGCGATACATTATCGATACACTGGCGCCAAATAACGATATTAGAAAATGGAAAATAAACCAATCATTTTATTATGTATTTATTTAATAAAATATGTATGTGCTATTTACTGATTCCATGCATTAAGCCTGTTACCAGCCTGTGACTACCTCACCAGAGTCACTACTTTATGACACCTTTTGCCAGTTTATGTCTATATTGGAATGATGTCACACGTAGACATGTTCAGTCAGTGTCTGTTAAAGAGCGACTAAGATAAGACTCTGGACCACAATGCAGCGAATAAACACAGTATACCATTAGATCCTGCTTTTGCCTTTTCACTGGTGTTTTTTCTCCTCCAGATACACAGATATCATGACGCATATCATAGATGATTTCTTGCAATATATCGTGTATCGCAGAATCGCGATATCATCGTTGTCGTGGGCAGAAATATCGTGTTATCATCGTATCTTGAGTTACTCTGTGATTCCCAGCCCTTAGTGCATATATAAACGTCTACCTGATCTCCCCGTTCTAGAAAATGTTTGCCACCAGCCCGTACACTGACACGGTGATGACCCCTGAGATGGTGGTGGACCCCCTGCCGGTCGAGACCGGTGATGGACTCATATGGGTGGTGGGCCCAGTCCTTGCCGTGGTCTTCATCATCTGCATCGTGATTGCCATTCTCCTGTACAAAAAGTGAGTTTGTTTGGGAATTGTAGTTTTTCTTTTGTTTTTTTTATGTGGAGAATGCAGTTGTACCTACATTTAAATAATATTGTTCAACCTCAAATGATAAAAAATAAGGTTAGTATACTATTATACTATAACCATTTTCTTATCATTAAGATACCAGGGAATTGAACCTTTTTAGCTTTGCATTGTTAGTGCCTTGCTCCACCCACTGCTTGACATAAGCAATTATGTAACTATGCTCCATGTTATAATATTTCCCTGTCATTTGATGTTGAATGAGTTATTTGCAGTGTTACAGGGGGATTTTGAGCTATCGGGGAATAATTGCATGTTAGGGAGCATGTTGAAAAGGTTTATTATTCTGTATTCAAAGTAGCCTGATATTCAATAGCCCCCAGAACATTTTTTTTTTTTTTTTTTTTTTTTGCATGTAAATATGAAAGAGCCCTTTTTTTCGTTGTTGTGTGAAAAAGATGGTTGTGGGAATTGAGGCGGTTTGGAGAAAGGAGAGAGGAGGAGATTCTTTGAGATGGTGTTCAATGACTAATAAGAATCAATCACAGATGCGTATATAAATAGGTATACATTTAAATTATAAACACCAATTAATCCTGGGAAGAATAGTCCAATAAAGGTAAAATTCCAATGTTGTCCAAGTTAGTTAATTAGTTTAAATTGTATGCTATTAATAATTACTCAGGAGTGAGTAGACCCTATAATGTAACAGTGGACATCAAACTTAACAAACGAGGCAGCTCTTCCCCTGTTATAGGTCTATTTCCTGGGGCCTTTGAACAGATGTCTACACTTTATATTTGTTGTACAGTTAGGTGTAGCTCTAGTGTCTGTGACTGCAAGTCCCAACTGAATGTTAGAGTACGAGTTCGCCCTACATACCGGGGAAGATCCCTGAATTCTGTTAGGGAGGGGGGCTCGGGGGGGGGGGGGGGCTGGTGTGAGCAACACAACTACAGCTTGCTACTGTCAGATGATCCTTGACTGTCTGACCTTGCCTTACCTCCAGGCTTTGTGGTTAGGGAGAGTAACATCTCTTCTTGGATCTCTCTCTCTCTCTCTCTCTCTTCTCTTCTCTTTCTGTCCCCCTCGCTCTCCCATCTCCATCTCTCCATCTCTCCCCGGTGAATAGTGTTGCCCAGTTCTGCCCTTGGCCCTGAAACCCCCCCCCCCCTTCCTTCTCCAATCTGTATCTGCACCCTCATACACACACACACACACACATACACACACACACAGATGCAGACACTGTCTGTATGCACTTTCACATTTCATCGAATACTCACTTGTTCTACACGTGCACACTCACGTACAGCCGTGCACGCCCCGCCCCGCCCCCCCCCCACCCTCCAAATGCTGATGAACTTTATCTCCCTGCGTTGTCCGAGCCCAGCAGGGACCCCTGTTGAATTTCAAACTGCACTCTTATTGATTTATCTCTCTTCTCCCTTCTCCCTTTTCTCCTTGTGTGTGTTGTGTTTTCACCATCTTTATATATTTATTTGACTCCTATTGCTTTCTCTGGGAACAGCAAACCTGACAGGTAAGGTTTAGCCGTACTTTATTGCATTACGGGGGAAGACAAAGTAGCCTGCTTCAGCGAATAAAGTCGCCTTCAATTAGTGAAGGCGAAGGGAGACTTTTTTTGCTCACTTGATAACAGGGATTCTCAGCTCTCCCCTCTTGTTTGTGATCGGGGTTTTCTGGACTCGAGCGTCCTCGACCCAGTTTAGTTGTTGTAGTAGTGACTGTTTTGCTGCTCTCTAAAAGTTATTCTGTTTTTGTTTTTTTGTCGTGTGTTTGCTGTTGTACGTCTTCCCCTCTTCCTGCTGTCCGTTTTCGTTGTCTTTTGCTCTGTCAGCCGCAAAAGAAAAGAGTCAGAGCCGCGCACGAAATGTCTGCTGAACAACGCAGACATCACGCCGCACCACCCGACCGACCCGGTGGAGATGAGACGCATCAACTTCCAGACCCAAGGTACAGGAGAGACACACAGGACGCACACTGAATTTGTAAAAGATTTAACAACATATGTAGTTAAACTGATGTACTCTTCATGCACAACATGTTCGGTCATATTTTTCCCCCACTGGACTTTCAGTAAAAAACAGATTTTGCAGCGAAATCTGCCTGATTTTGCTTCATTTGCAGCTCAGGTAAATAATCTGTAAAAATAATAATACTGACTAGATGTTTTTAGAGTGCAATGGAAGAAGAAAAAATCTTTATCTGACGAAATATTTCATATTTTTCTGTTTTCATTAACGTTGTGCAGGATGTTAAAATCCTAATAATGGAACCTGCTGAAATGGAAAGCCAATTTAAAAATTTGGCAAAAAAAACAGCAAAATACAATTATTGGCTGTCAGAATTTTGGCCAACTGCTGTATTATATTACTGTGGGCCAAATAAGGACACACACCTGCAGGAGACCCCACAGTATATATTTACAGTGAAAAGCCCTCATGTGTTTTCATATAAAACCTACACAAAAGCAGATGCAAGTGACATTGGCACACGCATGCACACACAGATCAACACATGATGCAACTTAAAGTTAAATGAATTAAATTATGCCTGTGAAGTGGTCCCACATCATTCTGTTTGACATTCATAACTACATATATGTGTGTGAGTGTGTGTGTGTGCCATGTCCCCATTAGCCATTAAAGACAGATAACAGCTATAATATAACTGTTTATATATATGTCTGTTATGCAGTAAAAGAAATCCTGTTTTGAAGTGATCCCAGGTTTTTACCTGCTTTGTCTTTTGTCTCACTTTTCCGTCCGGTGTTCATCCGAGCTAAGGCCCGGTGTTAACAGCTGAGCACTTTCGATCCCAAACCCCATCCTCTAAGGCTTCTCCATCTTCCTCCCGCCTCCCTTTTTCAGACCCATTATCTATCGAGTCTGCCTTTCTGTTAGTTAGCCTCCTGTGAGCTAGTTTGTTGTAATTACTCTCAATTAGTTGTTTTTGTGTGTGTGTGTGTGTGTGTGTGTGTGTGTTGTCTTTGGTTCAATTTAGTTCCCAATGCCTAAAATAAAAGGTTATGAGGTTTGATCTGTAGGTGAAGGGGCATTAAATCGAATCTTATTTGCAGTCAAGCATCGTGGTTTATTGTTAGTTTTGCTGAAGATGGTTTGGGTTGTATTCTGTTCTTCAGGTAGTTTAACAGAGGGAACGAGGAACTTGCACCGTATTTCGAATGCATTGTTCTCTCTTCTGCCTGAGCCGACGGGTCGAAGAGGAACAAATCCTCCAGAGGTGGAATAAACACATCCCTCCTTTTTCTCCACCCTCATTTCTTTCCCCCCGTTTTCGCCTCCCGTTCGAGTTGTCTCTCAGACATCCATCTGTCATCCGCGGCCGGTCTTCCGCTTCATGAAAAGGCTTGGATTTCAAAAAATGAAGCGTTTCTCTTCATCTTCTCTGGGAGCCCAGGCGTGCTGCCTGAGTTTATATCTCAGAGAAAAAGACGCTGACTTCTTTACATCAGAGGAAGAGGATGAAAAGAGATGCACAAATCCCTCTACGTGGAAATGTGGAAGTTCAATTTGCTCTCCAGCCTATTATTCCGAGCCCTATCAGTGGCTCTGTAATGAAGGTTATAATGGCCCGCTCCCGGTACTTGTCTTTCTGACTTCCAGCACGTTTCCACCGTGCCCTCGACTGTCCTCCTCCGCTCCCTTAAATAATAGAAACTCTTGTAACAATCTCACTTTTACATAATGTTCACTAAGGCATGCTGCGACTCCTCTTCATGGCGTACATGACGAGCGTTTCCCCCGTTCGACAGCCCCTTGTCGTTGTTCCGCAGAATTGGGCGATGTCATTATCTCTGCACCCGGGGAATTTAATTTGAATGGACATTTTAGCCCAATTAAGTGGGCCGGTGAGCATTTGTGAACATCCCCATCAGCTAATAGCGACCATTGTTCAAATGAGCATACTCCCAGTGCACTTATCCGAGGCCCTCTCGCTCTCCGGCGGAGCATATGCCGCAAATCGGCCATGTGTGCTCGGTGACCCCCCCTATGGTGAACAAAAAAAAATATGTTTTTGATTAGGCTTCCTATAAGCTAAGCTCGGCTAATGCGTTTCCAGAAAGTGTGTGTGCTTTGTGTGTGTGTGTGCGTTTCAAGCCTGTGGGTCATGTGACAGTCGCGCAGTGACAACCCATGACTCCTTGGGGGCGCAGAGTGGCTCGTTTTTTGTCATTATCTCCCATCGGTGCCTGGGGTTTAATTGTCAAATGGGGCCAAAGTAATGAAGCAGCACGACTCATGGGATATCTACTGTCTATCTCCGACTAAGTCCCCCTATTGCTACAAGTACTCAATCTTCTCTCCCCCTCGGTTTCTTCTCTTTCCCCATTTTTTTGTGTGTGTTTTGTTTCCCTTTATACCTCACTCTCCCGGCTTTGCTGTTGAAAAAGCAGATAAAACATAGCAGTCGGTGATCATCGCAACAATTACAAAAAAAAACACAAATTAGAAGACGGGTGAACTCTGACTTTCACTTCAGGTTTGCTCTTCTCGTATACGTCCTATTTATTTCATCTTCATCTGTGTTTCTCTTTATCCCATATGGCACTTACTCACGCCCCCGTAATTCTGTCAGAAGACTTCCAGGTTTGAGTGTGTAAAAAATAAAATACAAAGAAATTGACGGCATCACACACACTCGGGGAAAAAAACCACAGACACCCGCCGAGCACTCCTCCTCCTCCTCCTCCTCCTCAATACTTCTGCATGAACATAATCAGACACGCCTGCACCTCCCTCCCGCTGCGATGAATGACGTTTGGAGACAGCAGATCAGAGAACCCCCTGCTAGCTTTAATTAGTCATTGTCACAAATCAATTAGGGAGGGGAGGATGTTCGATGTCTTCATCCGTCTACGCTCCGCGTCCTCTCGCAACTGCATCAGTGCAACGCAAACCCGGCGAAAAAATCATGTTCCATCAATGTTTCACACTTCGTTTTATCTTTTTGGGGCCAGACTTTTATTTTGGTAGAAAATAGTTCATATTAGAAATGGTTCATTTTGCCCCATTTTCCATTTCTCACACACCTCAACATAATAATAAGATTTATAATAATGATAAAAAAGTATGTGTTTATTTGATAAAGCACCTTTTACAGACAAAATCACAAAATGCTTCACATACTATATATATTTCTTTTTAAAGACCCAAACAGTAAAATTCGGAAGCAAAGAAATAAATACCACTGGAAATACAATTAAAAAATAAATAAAAAAGCTTTAAAACAGAAAATTACAAAATGTAAACATGTGTAAACATCCAACGGTGTATCAGGGCCACTGTAGGGGGGAAATGGAGCCGAGAGAGGTGGGCAATATTCAGAGAAAAAATGTCACTTAAAGTCGCAGGATAGCGAGTTTTATTACGATGCTAACAACTGGCATGTGTGCTAGCTAACTTGTACACATTTATTTAATTAATACATCACAACGTGTGACAATGCCTCATTAAAGTCCTTAGGGCTAAGATGCTAGTGTTAGTGTTCACTTGTTGTCATAACGGCAAACCTCCAGTCTTAGCGGAAGCAAGCAACTTGTTTACATCGGCTATGACAAAATTTGCTACTTTACAAACTCTTTTTTTTTTCCGGGGGGGGGGGGGGGGGGGGGGGGCTGGAACATATCTGTTTTCTTTTATAAGAGTTGCCATCTTTAGGCGACCATTTTTGTTCTTCTTCTTCTTCATCATCTTTCTATCACTGAGCTGCTGCTCTGAGATCAGCTTTGGAGCCTCGGCAACATTTATATCCCTTAACCTGATGTGCAGGTTGGCAGCATCCTATCAAACTGCAATCGCTTCGACCACACGTCCGGTTATTGATGTCACAGTTCCTTTCTGCTTCGAACAGCCGTGGAGACCCGAGTTTTTATCCAGACACAAGCATCGCTGGCCGCCGGCCCCGAAGGACTTTTCTCTCTTTTCTGGGGCCAAATGCGACTTTGAGCTATCGCCACATTCCGACTCCCATCAGCTGTCAGCCGAGAACGCGACACACTTTTCCAACACCTTTCACTCCCGGCGGCGTCGCCTCGTCACGGAGCCGCCGACAAAGGCGCCTTTCAGAGTTAGTCCTCATTACATTCTCTGTCCCTTTCTCATTTCAGTCGATGGGCTCCTCCTGGGAAACTTAGCGATAGCAAATCAATTTTCTTATCCCTGATCTATATGACCATTGATATGCGGCTGGCAGGAGGGGTTTGATGCCCCGAGACTAACCGCTCTGCTCCTGAGGAGGACTGTAGCTGATCGGATGGGAAAATGTTTGCCCTACTTTTTGAATGTCTGTGTGGCAGTCTGGATTCAAGTCTGTCATCCGGGCCTCCCTGGGAAGGCACTGAGTCATCAGTAAAAAAAAGAAGGGAATCCTTTGTGTTTTTTATTTCTTGTCCTTTTATCATTTTGCACACTTTTTTGGTTTTCATTTTTCTGTTGCATTACAACCCTTTTGAAACCATTTTCCCTTATGTTTGCTGTTCTTTACAGATTCTGGTCTAAGCAGTCCTCAGAGTGAAGCAGATTTTGACTATGAAAGTTAGTCTCTATGCTTTTAGCATTTGCGTACCAGCTTTCTTTTTCTTTCTTTTTTTTTTCAAGCTCGCTTGCCTTCATTTACAAATACATAATTTGCATTTGTTTATTTATTTTTTTCACGTTATGCAGCAAAAAAATGTCAGCACTAATTAATTTTGATGCTGGTTTCTATTGATATACTGGGCTGTTTTGTTTTTTTTTCCTTTAATTGGATGCAGTCACGATATTCACTCTGGCTGTTGGCTGTGCATTAATCCACCATGCATAAATAACCTGCGCGATGCACTTCTGTTGATGTAGAGATGGTTGAGAGTCGTTTCAATCGCTGTTCCAATCCCTCTCTCTCTCTCTCTCTCTCTCTCTCTCTCTCTCTCTCTCTCTCTCTCTCTCTCTCTCTGCCCTCCCCTCTTCCTCACCTCCTTCATATTGTTCTCCCTTCTTTCTCTCTTTCACCACCACTGCTCCATTTCCATTCTGAAGTAACGGGGTCTTTTCTGTGCTCTGAGATAACGAGCAGAATTAATTAAAGTGGTGGCAAACAATGGCTCGACATTTGATCACCCCCCCTCTCTCTCGCTGCAAAAGGATCATCCAGCAGAAACAGCAGCATGGTTTCCCCCCCTCCTCCTTCCTTTTTTCCCCCTTTTATTTTCTTTGCTTACCCACAGACAGACTTCTTCCCTTTTATATGGTAATACGCAACATCATAAATAGACTAGAGACTGTTTGGACTTATCAAATAGAATCATTATAAATCTCTCGGGTGCATCGACTGCAGATCGGGGGGGTCTGGGGGGGGATTGGAAATATGTAATTAGACATGGCCGGTTTGTTTTTCTGTTTTCATTGATCACGCTGTTGATTGCAGTGGGGAAAAAGTGGAAGTCTGTGAGTGGATAGCAAAAAAGCCTCAGGCGAGGGGGGTTGAGTTGAAGAGAAGGATGAGGTTTAGAGTCCGGGGGGGGGGGGTAACATCCATTTGCCCTTGAGTGACTTTGCTGGAGCACAGGTCACAGCCAAAAAGCCTCGTTTTTGAAAGTAAAATTTTCACTTTGCGAGACGACGAAAAGAACGAGAGAGGAAAAGCAGCCACGACTAATTTGACTCGAGAACATAACAAATGGTTCTTGTTGGGGGAAAGAACAGTGAGAGAGAGAAATGATTTCACAAACAGATTGGTTTTAGCTGTGAAAACATGACAACTTATAGAGATGTATAGCGTTTTGTCGACAGAGGGGCAATGTGAGGAAAAAAAGGGCGGTAAAATAATGGATTTAAGCAGTTTTCCTAGAACATCCTGGAACATTCTACCAAAGTTTTAGGGGATAAATAAACACGGGTGTGTCTAACCTTCAGCCCACCCCCCCCGGTGCATCATTCTTTATTTGGATGTATATGTAAACGCTTTGGTCTTGTATATCTCTCCGGCCGTACCACGTACTTATACATGCAGACAGTAATGTGGGCAGTAAACACAAGCTGAAAGGAATTGATGGAGTTTGAGTATATCAGTAACTCACACACAAATACACACAGAGTAAACACACACACACACACACATGCTTTGATCTCCCCTCAAACAACCCACCCATCTCTCAAGGAGAAGTGCGGCCTCCTCATTTGCATACGCGTTTATGTATTCCCCTCATATTGTCGGATACCTTTCCCTTTGAATTCCAGGCAAGCAAACTGACAACCAAATTTAATTTGCACAAATTTTTTTTTTTTCTCCTTGACGCTCATCTCGATGAATTCCTGCACCAGAAGTGATTGATATCTACAACACTTTGAGGGACTACAGTATGAATAAATAAACACACAGATTTGTTCAAGTACTTTCATGTAATTTGAGTTAATACCTTCCAGGAGTTGAGAAAAAAATAAATAAATAAACACAGGCTTTAAAAAAAAAAGAAAAAGAAAACAGAAGACAGTTATTAATTCAGTAAATATAATTTAAATGATCATTAAGAAGGATGTGGGTGTTTGTCTAGTAGGCCGTTAATGCGGTGTGTCCCATCCATTTTGCTGGAGGATGTCACGGCATCCGGTGTCATCTCCATTTGTCCCACACATGCATTGTAATCTGTGTTAATCTTCATGTAATTGATGCCGCTGCATTGTTTCTGTCAGTGTAAAAATAAATGACCATCACTAATGAAGACATGTCAGCGCAGAGGAGCCGAGTTCTCCCTCTCTCGGGCGTCGCAGAGCGGCCCGAACCCCGGTTGACATTGAGGGGTTAGTGTAAGCGTTGTGAGAAACTTTAAAAATGGAAGTAGGGTTAATGTGATTATCCGAATTTTGCACGGCCAATTAAAGCCTCTAATTTTTTTTTTTTTTTTTTAACGTATGAAGAGATTGCAACCTCGGCGGGATAACAGACTCTTTTTTTTTTTTTGCTCAAAAAATGCATAAAGCATCGGCGGTCGGCGCGCGGGGACGGAGCCACAATCTATGGCTGCTCCGTATTCCATTACATGGCCCCGGCATTATGCTGCTAAATGGATTAGCGACTGGAGTGCACAGCAGCGCTGATAATGTTGTATGTCGGATCAAGCCAAAAAAAAAAAAATCTCAACCGTTTTTTTTCCCTCCCAAAACTGAAAAGCTATTTCTGTCTGTGAATTCCTCGATTTGGAAAGGGAATGTAGCGCACGTAGTAACTGAGAGGGCTTTTTTTGTGAGATTTTTATGTTTAGAAAGGGTAGAAACAGCCGCCCGCTTGCTTTGAAGTGGCTGGATGGAATGGAGCAGTTCACTTTATGTCACTCAGTAACACTCACACTCCCCTAAACCTCCCCTCCCACCTCCCACCTCCCTTCCCATGAGCCCCCAGGTCAGGGCTCCGCTCTTGAAGAAGCGCCTTTTTATCGAGGCAACAGTCAAAAAAGAGAGAAGCATTGTAAACCTGCTGGATGGATTAGGACTGATCCAGGATCAGAAGTTTCATATCTCTGTCATCTTTCGTTCTTTTTTATTGAGGATGCTGCTGAAAATAAATAAGATAAGATAATCCTTTATTAGTCCCACAGTGGGGAACTTTCCTGGGTTACAGCAGCAAAAGGGGAAAGTTCAAATAACAAAAGCATCAGTAGGAGATGCAAAGTACAACAATAATAGACTTTGTACACAGTAAGGTAAAGTGACAGTAGAATACAAAAAGACATGAAGTATTCACTCACATACCGGTAATGAGTCTTGAATCTGCTTCAAGTAAATTCATATTTCTATAATCAATGATCCACATTTTACTTTTGATTATCTTCAATGAGGACGAGGGATTTTTTCCAACATCAAGAACGTACATTGTGTCACATTTGATTAATTTCCCAAGCTAATATAAAAACGATGGATGCTTCGGGACGCTTCACTCAGCAACACGTCCCCATCGGTCCGTTCTACCCGTCAGCATCACCACCGTTGTGGGAGTAAGATAATTTTCATCCGTGGGTGTGCGTTTTTGCTGCTGGCTTCTCTAGAAAACAACCAGCCCAGCTGTGTTTGAGCTCTGGCCTGGTCCGATCAAGTGCTTTATAACATCACCATTCTTTTACGATGTGTGTGTGACATTCACCATGTTCTGCACAAGCTTCCTCACCACTAAAACCCCCAAACTGCCATTGTTGTGTAAGCAACACATTCTCACCCATAATTGTTTTTTGTCGTTGTTGTTTTCTTCACGTTTTGAACTTTCTTTTCCCGTTCTAACTAACGTTCTGTCCTCTCTTCTCCCCTTGTGTGGGATTTCTCTCTCCATTATTTTATTTGGCGAGCAGGTATGATGAGTCATCCTCCCATCCCCATCTCAGAGCTGGCTGAACACACAGAACTTCTCAAGGCCAACGACAACCTCAAGCTGTCCCAGGAATATGAGGTGAGTTGGCCAAAGGTTCAAAGGTCACAAGTTTTTTTTTCCCACCAGAACCGGGACAAAAGGGTCCCTACTTTCCTCCAGGGAAATACTTTTTTTTTTTACCATCTTTTTTTTCTTTCCGCTGGTCGTGCTCAAGCAATTATGAAGTATCAGAAATGTATATTTATAGCTTCAACATGACATTTTCAATAATGCACTGTCAGCCATAAAGTTTGAATATTGTGTTTTCAGACACAATCCTCTGTTTATTCCACTAATCACCAGTGTTGACCAGGTGCAATGATTAAATTATGTGTCCCTATCACCCAGGTAAAATGAATTCATGCATAACATGTGTTTGATGTTATAAAAGACAAGACATTTGCAAATTATTCCAACTTTATGGGCGACCCTGTATATTTCCCTTTTGATGGTTGTCAAAACTTGTGAACACCTAAATGTGATTTCCCTCAAATTCTTTGCTAAACAAACAAACAAAAAAAGCATTCTACATCCAGTCCTGTCAGGAAATAGGACGGGAAAACAGAAGTTAGAATATTTCTTCTGCAAAATGAAATATGTATCTAAAATATGCACGCTCACTTGGAAAACTGGCTCAATGCATTCAACGGATAGAAAAGTTAATCCATTTTTTAAGAATGAATACGTTGTGAAGAGCAGAATTTACTTTCACTTAAGAAAATGTAATGAACGTAATGGCTCTATAAAGGGGGTAAATCAAAAATATAAAAATCCATTTTTCACACGCACCAGTGAAATAAGCAAAGATGTTTTTTTTAGTCTGGCGTGCGCACAACTTCACTTAAGTGTTTTGGGAGGGGAAAGCACAGTGGCAGTCGTGTGTGTGTGTGTGTGTGTGGGGGGGGGGGGGGGTGACTGAGCTGTCTGAGCTCTGAGGCCGCTGTGGTTATAAATGACACCAGAGTTGATTAGAAATCAGGAGTGCTGAATCAGCTCTCGTTTGCATACAAGCAATATCCCCTCCTCGCCGTCCCTAAATCACCGTGCCTGTCGCCTCGCCGCGCTCTCCTCACTGAGGTGGGGAGGCAGGTACGCCGGCACCCACTGCTGTCATCATGGCTGCCGGGGGGGGGGGGGGGGGGGATGTTGGTTGGATAATGACCTCTCATAGCAGTCCAGTATTTCTTGGGGTATCTATTATTCATAAATCCACACCCGTGTTCTGATACCAAGTGGACAAGCTTGTTTCATTCAGAGGGGGGGGGGGGGGGGGGTGATGCGTTACTACAACTTCTAATTACTTGGCTTTGAGAGAACATTAAACTGCCCGTTCGTCTCTTCTCCCACCCACCCACCCCCCCCCCACCCCCCTTCACAAAACCAACCCCCCCCCCAGGAAAAATAAATGACCAAATTAAATAGAGAAGTGTAATTTTAATTTTGTTATTTTCTTGATGAATGGCTGCTCGTCCGGGGCGCCCTGGCTCGCCAAGCGCAAGCTCTACGGGGCTTTGACTGATTGGTTTTTAGCCGGGCGGGATGTGTGAGGGAGGAGGGGGAGGAATGGAAGGGGAAGAGAAATGAGGTGGGGAGGCTTCGGTTAATGATGAGGATTCAGCGAGGGGAGAGAGAGAGAGAGAGAGAGAGAGAGCAGGGCATCTCAGCTGGAGAGCGGAGATGAAGAGGAGATAATTTGACGTACGGTCGGCGACGGAGAGGCACTCGTGGTTTTTACCTGATGACGCTGAAGCCGTTAGCGTTCGTTATCCATCTTTCTCTCCCGGGCCGTTAGCTGCGATGTCCTCCAACGTTCGCCTGTCATTCATCTTCAGACATTTAAAAGGGAGGAGGAAAAGGAGAGAGAAATGCATGTTGGGTTGGACTTTTGCCATTACGAGCATCCGGAATGTCATTTCTGGGAGAAAAAAATAATTATGATCAAGTTTGGACTCTATAGATGTTTTTTTTTTTTTTTTTTTTTAGTCATGTTTTCGGAGAAGTGACCCCAATCTTTGTACACACACACACACACATTACACACACACACAGCCTTAAAGGGGAAATAGCTGGTGAAAGAGGTAACAATCAGAGAGGAAGACAGGGGTTGGAGAAAAAGATGAAATGTGGACAAAAAGTGGAAGAATTTGAAGATGGAGAGAAATAGAGAAGGTAGAGAGATGAGAGGGGGAGGGAGAGAGGAAGAGGCTGAAGCAGAGGGAGAAGCTCTGATTGCTGTAATGATTATAATATGGAGATTAGAGTTAGATCAGGTTTCCAGTTGGACTTCATTCAGCTTTGGTTTCTCTCAGGCCCCCACCCTTACATCCTCTCAGACCCCCCCCCCCCCCCCCCCCCCCCTTACATCCTGAAGCCATAACTGCAAATAACCTTCAAGCCACACCGACAGAGTGCCAGACGCCCATGAGCAAACAGCCAAGTGTAATGGAATACTTCATTATCCCGACAAGGGAACAGAGTATTTATCTGGGATTCTCGTATTGTAAAGAGGGGACTACCCCCCCCCCTCCTCGCTCCACTCGTGAGGGGGAGGCCACTTCCTTCATCAATAATGTTATTTGTCGTTATACAGCCGCTACATATAATGATGTTGATAAAGTGCTGTGTTGTGCAGCGAGTATTTAAACCAGGCGGTGAGCAGATTTTCATGATAGCGTGTTCTCTTTTCTTCCTTCGGGGAAATCTCAAATCTCTCGCTCCCTCTCTCCGCGTCTGTGATAACATTCATAGTCATATTGTTATTGCTCAGCTCATCCAAGGGCCCTTCTGATTTCTTCTTTGTGTGCCTCTGTTTTGCCTGTCTCTCTCCCCCCTCCTCCTCCCTGTCAGTCTATTGATCCAGGCCAGCAGTTCACCTGGGAACATTCCAACCTGGAGGTGAACAAGCCCAAAAATCGTTACGCCAACGTCATCGCCTACGACCACTCGCGCGTCATCCTGGCTCCCATCGAGGGTAAGGCTCACTCATCCACACACATCCAAACTCACACCGCCGCCGCTGCCGCTGCCGAGATGAGCTCAGATCATTTGGGAGATCCTCATAATTACAGAGTCGGTTTGAGTAATTAGGAATTTATACTGGAAAAGAGCGAATGGGATTAGACGGTGAAGACTAAAGCGAGAACGGTGCGGAACAGAATGCATTAAATACAATGAAGTCCTTGAAATAAGAAGAATAAATGCATCGTTATTGCGGGAGAACACAATGACGCCAGGCAAAATAGAATCAAGTGTGTAAAAAAATCGAATTAAATCATTTATAGTGTGTGAAGTTCAGATTCAGTTCAGCAGGAACCAGTGAATTTTAAGTGTGTGTGTGTGTGTGTGTGTGTGTGTTGTGTGTGTGTGTGAGGTGACTTGTTTAAGATCACTTTTGAATAGAATAGAATAAACTTTATTTCAAACATTAAACTAAAAAAGTTAGTCAATAAAATAGATTTGAAAGAAAAATAACAAGATAGACCATAATAACGGAAAACAAATCAACAACATCCATCCATCCATCCATTGTCTACCGCTTATCCTGTATTCAGGGTCACGGGGGGCTGGAGCCGATCCCAGCTGTCATTGGGCGAAGGCAGGGTACACCCTGGACAGGTAACCAGTCTATCACAGGGCCGACATGTAGAGACAGACAACCATTCCCACTCACATTCACACCTACGGGCAATTTAGAGTAATCAATTAACCTATCCCCATCCTGCATGTCTTTGGACTGTGGGAGGAAGCCGGAGAACCCGGAGAGAACCCACGCTTACACGGGGAGAACATGCAAACTCCACACAGAAGGAACCCCAACCTGTGAGGCGAGAGTGCTAACCACTACACCACCGTGCAGCCCATCAACAACATCAATTTGTAAATAAAAGTTTGAAAAGGAGTAGGAATAAGCACTTTGCTTATTCCATACTAATACAAAATCTTCACTACAATAATTACATAAACCCATTCTCCATCCTAAGAATAAAACAATATATCTCTACTTTACATGACTGCATTTTCTTAGCAAAAAGGAAATTAATAATAATAATAATAATGATCACCCCCATCAGACTGCTTTACATTCCCCTCCCTCCTTTCTTTACCTCATGAAAGTGATTGTTTTATACAACTATATTTTGACTGTTTGATTTCTTCTGGACCCAGCACTCTCACCAGTGTCTCATCACATCTGACTTCCCTCTAGCTGCCCACAGACAACAGTACGGAAAATCCAAGAGCCCGAAAAACTCCCCCCACCCGACTCCCAAATCCCAAAGGACATTGTCAGACGCAGTCACCCTTCACTACTGACATTGTTCTGGCGTTGCATCACCAGAAGACTCCTCCAGACTCCTCGACTACTGCCAAACTCTCTCTCCTCTCCACAGCACTCCCCTCTTTCCGACTCCGACTCAATTTTATTTTATTTTTTTTTCGACATCTCAGGCCAATTTGAGTGGTGCGACAACACGCATAACAAAATTATCCCAAGGAAGAAGAAAAAAAAATGCCATCGTCCATAAATACATAAATTAATCAAGTCTGAAATTTCTATTTTACACTGCAGTGATTTTGCCATTAGTCGCAGCAGTAGAACAATTCATGCACGGCGCTGTTCTCTGTTCACTTAGCTATGACTAAAGTCAAGACGCCGCAGTCGGATTGTACGACGTGGTATCCGTTTTAATGACATTTCCCCTTTCTTCTCTCGTTCTTTCTTCCCCTTTATTTCCATTCTCCTCTTTTCTTCTCTTTTCTTCTCTTGTTCTCTCTCTTTCTCTCTCTGGTTTGTTGTCCACCCTGCGACTCCTCTCTCGAACCCACTAAAGTGTTTCACTGTTTGTCGCTCGAGCGAGGAGACGTCAGTCAAAGAGACTCTCCTCCACATAATCCGTCACACTGGAGTCTCTTTGTGGAAGTTGATGAAAACGAACGTCAGACTCTCAGTGTTAGACGTGATGACCTTAATAGCACATTGTCCCGTTTGATTTGATTTGATCTTTATTTTCCTCAAATCGAAAGATATAAAATACGTCATAGAAATATGAAAAAGACAAAAAAAAATGAATCAATAAAATCATTCACAGGTTTGAGGAGGGGTAGGAGGAAGCTAAGCTTATCATGTCCTGCCCCTTCATTAGATTATCACGTTTCATTTACATATCATTTACATAAAGCTCATATATCTATGTGAAATAGTCATTATCCAAATCAGAATATGAGCTATATATCCAACACAAAATAATAAGAAAAGAAAAATAATTAACAAAAAACTACAACGGCGTATTAGGGCCACTGTAAAAAAAAACAGAGAGAGGGGGCAATATTCAGAGGAAAATATTCATAAATTTGCGATTTTTATAAAGTTTTTATAGTTAGAGTTTTTAGTGACAAATTTGCAAGTTTATTATGATGCTGACAACCGGCATTTATGCTAGCTAACTTCCAATATACTAATTTATTTTTCTAATTAATATTTCACAATGTGTGACCTCGTTAAGGTCCTTAGGGCGATGGCTGTTAATGGTTATTGTTGGTTTTATTTATGAGGCCAAATTGTCATGTGTTTGGGCAAAGATACTAGCGGTAGTTTTCACTTGTTGTCATAGCAACAGCAAACGGGAACCAAACAACTTGTTTATATCAATATATATATATTTATAAACTCGCAAATTTGTAAACTTTTTTCTCAGAATATTGCCCCCATCTCTCGGCTCCGTTTTTTTTTTTTTTTTTTCTCTCACAGTAGCCTTAATACGGCATCATAAAAAACATACATGTTGGCTTAAATCTTTTTTTTCTAACAACTGAAAATTGAAAACCTTGCCTTTCGAGATGCAGCACAGTATCGTGAGCAATCCTGATGGAGCCTTGCACGGAACGACATATTCCAGCTTCCAAGTGTCCCGTTGCTGTTTGGAGACACGTTAAAGGATCTCACAGAATACCACACACACCAACCCACTGTCATTATGTTCCCAGTCCACATTTGTCTACCTGGCAATGTGGAGGCGTTCCTCACTGCTAGATTTAGTGGACCAAGGTGCAAAAAAGCACGGTGGCGGGGCTGAGAGGGATGGTGGTTGGATCAACCTCCTGGCTGTTGTGGCTGAGTGGCTGATTTACGCCCTCGCGATCCTCCATCTACAAGCACGCTCCATCCGGGGTGGTGCTGGTGCTGGTGGTAAATCAGACGGAGGCTGGTATACGACATATCTACAGAGGCAGAACTAGCCGAGGACGAAATAGAACATGACAAAAAGGGCAGTAGGGGAAGTTGTGACTGAGGCAGCCATGTTTCCTGCAGCTCTGCTGTAGCGGAGGAGGAGGGGGAGGGATGCAAGACTGTTTCAACAGCTTATTTATTCTGGTATTATGTCTGAAAATGTTGTTTTCTAAACCAAGCACCAAGATCTATTGAGCAAGAATAATATTTAAAAGCTGACACAATCATGTCCCTCTCGGCTGTCAATGCAGCATCCACCTGCAGGCTCCGAGGGGGCTTTAAGATATTTACTCCTCACCACCCATCATTTCTGTGTGGTTATATCTGGGGAGGGATGAGGCCAAACACTATAACTATGTTCTGCAGCTATAATAACCATTTCAAAACCTGAGTTGCCTGACTGAACTTAAAACACATCCGCTGCTCTCTGGATGAACCAGAGTTTTCTTTCCAATTTTCACTTGTTTCAACAAAAAGAGGTGTGAGAACTCATTACAAGGTACTTGTTTTCTCCCCCCCAGAACTAGAATATTAACACCTTCAAGGATTGGGAGACAGGGTTTAGTGAGTGTGTGAACTGTGAATTACAAAATCCTGCAAAGAGAGACTTAAGACAGAAAATGGATTAAAACGAAGGAAAATCCATTAAAAGTAGGATATTTTAAAAATCTGTTTTTTTCCTGTGCTCTCCATCTAGGTATCACAGGCAGCGACTATATCAACGCCAACTACATCGACGGCTACAGGAAGCAGAATGCCTACATCGCCACCCAGGGGCCGCTACCGGAGACCTTCGGGGACTTCTGGAGGATGGTGTGGGAGCAGAGAGCCGCAACTGTGGTCATGATGACCCGGCTGGAGGAGAAGTCACGGGTAAGTGCGGACTCGGTCCAAAGCTTCCCACAAACCGCTTTAGACTCTTTTAAATAACCAAGTAGTACCAAGAAACTGATGAAATAGAGTTTCTATAGAGCCGTCTACCTATTCACATCTGATAGGGTAAGCTGCAGATCCACCGGGAGAATCTTGGCTCTGGCTTCCATCTCCTCATTTGCAGTGAAAACGACAAGCTGTTGCTTGTTCCCTACAGAACCAAGAGCTTAGTAAAGTCTTACAGCGCACAGTGCAGGAAAGCTAAAATTTAATTTTCTGCAACCGGGTGCCACATTTTTTAGCGAAACCTGTGACCGGAAGCCTCCCACGACCATATGTGGGGAGAGGAAGAGCATTAAAAGTGCATGGAGTGCACAGAGGCTTAGTCCCAGACGGGCGGAAGGAGATATCAAGGTGTCATCACAAAGGTCAACTTTATTTTTTATTTTATTTGAATTTTTTATGCCCATTGGAGGGGCCACTTTTTAGTTGTCGAATAATTCTGGCAAATAACAGGGGAAAAAAAGATGAATGGCATAAGGCACCAGCAGCACTTTAAAACTCAACTATCTGTCACGTTAAAAAAACAAAACGGGAAACGTTTTAGAATAATTGGCAGCGCGGGCGGTGAATCAGTAGAAAGCATGTTGGCGCTGTTCGAGTCTCTCGAAGCGTTTGACAGTTGGATATCAGTATCTGTTTCCACGTAGTGACAGCAAGTCGTTACTTCAAAAATGCCTTTCCTTATGAGCCATTTTTCTATTATGAGTGATGAGCTATATAATAATATATATAATACAGTTAAGCAAAACAAATTAATAATAATAAATAATGCAGTTACTGCAGTTGGGCCAGAGTTACTGCAGTTTATCCAAAAATGTTCAAAAATATATACCTATATTAAGCAAATATTAAATGTTGTTTAATATGATATAATTAAAATATGAATCTGTCACTATAAGCCTTGGGGGTCCAACGTCTGTAAAAGTTGAAGACCTCTTGTTTAAAGGATGGATTATTTATTATCAAGGAGTGGACTTGTCTAAATGTCAAAAAGCCAACCGCGAGGTTTCACCCTGTCAACGCAAACCTGTGTCAACATCAGGCTCTCTCACCTCCAGGTGTCTCCACTCATCCTCCCCTCCTTCTATCCCTTTTTTCCAATTGTTTACCTCTCCGCCGTTCCGACGTCCCCCCCCCCTTTCCCCCCCCTGCTGTCAAACGTGATCAGGATTAGCGGGCGGTAGAAGTTGAGTGTCAGCTCGAGCAGGAAATGGGAGAGAAAAGCAGCGCATCTCCCCTCACTAGCTGTCACATCTCATCCGATGTCCACCGGCGCGTCACACCCCCATATTGAATGAATTTTCATTACGGGAGCTGACAGGGGAGGGGACGAAGGAAGCAGCTGTTGTGGTGTGGGTTTTTTTTTTTTTTTTTTTTTTTTTTAAGATATACTGTAGAATCGCTGCATAAAAAAAAGAAAATGAGACAGGATACAAAATGTTAAGTCACTGCTAAATCATGTGGAAGTTAATTCACGTGAGGATCTGCAATAATACACAATTTATAAGGCTTTTGTTTTGACAGCCGATTTAACAGCACACCGATGTTAAATATGAATGTTTTAGGACGTATGGAAAAGATGCCTGTAGGTTTGGAAGGAAGCTATAAGGGTGGCGCTTCTGTCGAGTCTGCGCCGCGTTTGTTTCTCCGATTTGAAACGGTGTTTCTTTCAACGCCACCCGGAGTTTGAATCCACAGGAGGGCTCGCTTTACCAGCATGTTATTATGTCAGAACAATCGTGGTTTTGATCATTTCACAAGTGTAGAAACCATTTAACACAAATGTAATGTATCTCATGTCTCTCTCTTCTACTTCCAGATTAAGTGTGACCAGTACTGGCCCAGCCGCGGCACAGAAACCTATGGGATGACCCAAGTGACCCTGTTGGACACCATAGAACTGGCCACTTTCTGTGTCCGCACTTTCTCCTTACACAAGGTAGGGTCTCTCTCTCTCTCTCTCTCTCTCTCTCTCTCTCCCACACATGTACACCAATGCCGTCTTCCATTTTCTCATTTTCTCTCTAACAAACCAGCAATAAACGCGCTGTTTTTTCTATTGGATGTAAAAGGCATATATATATATACACACACATATAACCCTCCGTCCGCTTTGTCCTTCCAGTCTGCCACTTTTACCTCGTTGAGCTCTCTCTCTCCTCAGTTGATCATCTGTTTATGTGTCTCTGCCAAATTGGAGCGCTTAAAGTGAGCAGAAGAGAAACTCGATATACATAATTGGCAGACGGCTCTCATGCTGTTGTGCCCACTCACACACTCTCACACACACACACACACACACACACACTCTCACACACACACAAACTTAATTACTGAAGCACAATGTTTTTATTTTTTTAAGGTGCAATAAAAGTGAGGAATGTGAACATACATATGTATGTCAATATCACATGTCAAAAGACGAGACAGAGAAACTAATAACAAGGAAGCAACCAAACAAAAAATAATAATAATACGAAAATGGACGAACATATTATATATTATATTCTATATTTAATAGGTGAGCAAATAGGATGAATGAGACAGAATGGAGAGTGACAAAAAACAGTTCTTAAGATGAAGCATTTGCACTTGCAACCTCACGTGCACACTCCTACGCAAAGGTCACACATCATGTAACACAAATGACTCCTATGCATAGATATGACACGAATAACACACACACATTAGATGCATGTAAATACAGACACGGAAATAATACACGTGTAAAAAACAACCCGGGAGAAGACGTATAGCGGAGACTCCGCCTTCGGAAGGATTTGACATTTCCAAAAATGTTCCTCTTAAACCAGATACCGCCACGCTCGAGTCACAGCTGACTTTGTAGCTTCGCAGGAGCGTCGTCGTAGCAACCGTGACAAACCGGCGATGGTAAAGATAGAATATATCAGCCGCCACGGTGCTCTAAAGCTGGCTGGTTGACATTCAGGGACATTTACATTATGCTGCTCTCAGCCTCCATCACATCTACCGACGGGATCCTTAAAGGAGAATCCACCTTAAAGATCAGCCTACCTTAAGGGCGCCGGAGCAGCCAGTGTTGTTTTTGCATCTGATCTCATGGAACTTTTTCATCGGATGTTCTTCACTATCTGACTGCAACAACTTAAATAACATTCTAACCTCCAGCTTTGTTTTTTCGTAATAGCATACTTGGCAGCAGGGAAGTTAATAATGTATCATTTAACCGGGCTAATCAGTTAAACGGGGAAAAGAAACCGAAAACCACATCCCTGCTGCCTGCCTCTACTGTTGAAACAGGGAATGTCCAAATGAAAATAAAGGGGAAATAAGATTCAGGTCAGTTTACTTTTTAATTACCATACTCATTTATTCATTTATTCAGCGAGGAGGGGGTAAAAAAATAATCCCTCTGTCAGGGAAGCAGAAACGGCGCATTGAAATGCAAACAGTACCTCCATTAGAGGATCTTCTGAGAGGAAAGAGAGGAGAGGACAGAAACATGCAAGGGAGAACTCTCTCTCTCTCCTTCTCCTTCTCTAAAACCTTCCCAGCTTGTTTCTTTGATGCTTGGAGTTTGAGGCTGAGGCTGACAGACGGCTGTGTAATGTGGGCGTTCGCTGCTTGTGTCTGTAGCAGCGAGACGATACGATACCTGTACGGCTCAGTATAGGAATGATCGTCCTTATTATATTACCACGACGCCATCTGATCAGCTCTGCGTGTGTGAAAGCGTCTCCTTTAAGGAAAAGTAGGCGCTCTCAAGAGATACTGCACCAAAAAAAAAAAAAAAAAAAGCTTTTTTAGGGTTGAACCACTCATCCCCTTTAGAGGTAGCTGTACCAAATTGGTAGTTTTCAGGCTTCAGAGAGCACCGCAGCAGTGGTTCATTAATACAGGCTACAAAAGGATTGTTTCCTTGAATCAAACATGATATTTAATTAAAAATGTTGCCACACAATTCTCAGATTCTCAGAAACACACAGCCCCTGTCGTGCTTGATAGTAGGATGCAGGTGTGAGGTCTGTATTGTGCAGGCCTGACCATGTAGGTTGAGTCAGACCCAGTCACTGGTTTCTACATGTTCTGTAGGGGCTCACTAAAGGCATCCGGTAGGTTAGCTGGATCAAAGGCAAGTCAATTACAGCCTTCATTGTAGCATAACCCTTAAAATGCCTTAAGCAGTGAACCGTGTCTCTAGCTATGTAGCGAAAGCAGCACATTTTGGTTTGGTTTTGTTGAGTTACTGAATAAAAACTGCCTGGTAAGTCCCTCCACCACCACGTCCAACCCCACCTCTCTCTTTCTATTTTTTTTCCAGAACGGCTCCAGTGAGAAGCGGGAGGTCCGTCAGTTCCAGTTCACGGCCTGGCCTGACCACGGAGTGCCAGAGTACCCGACCCCCTTTCTGGCCTTCCTCCGCAGGGTGAAGACCTGCAACCCACCTGACGCCGGACCCATCATCGCCCACTGCAGGTCAGTAGCAATGTTAGGGTTGGTTAAAATATTCTTCTTACTTCTTTTTTTCTTAGCTCAGAGATACAAAATGTTTTTAAACTTTTATGTAACTGGAATTTCTGTGCCGGAGTACGACCGTTTTTATGTTCCCTGTGGTGAGCTCGATGCCTAAACCGACACACAAGGAAGATTTTTCATTCTTGCCTGTAGTGTGTGTGTGTGTGTGTGTGTGTGTGTGTGTGTGTGTGTGTGTGTAGCCATGAGCAAACAGAATGGCAGGGCTCCTGTATGGCTGCTATTATACATTACATAACACACATTATACAAACACATGCTCCCTTTCTTACCAGATCCTCCATCTTTTCTCTTCTCCATTGGTCACATCATCTTTCTTTTTACGGCATCCCTTTTTTTCTCTGCTTTTATTCTCTCCGACTCCCCCACCCCTCCTCTTTGTGAAAAGCCTCACAGTAATCCCTTTCCATCTTTCTTGATTCTCCTTCTATCTTTTTTTCTGCTCCTTAGCCCTTCCTCCTTTTACAAGCGATATTTCTTATATGGCTTATTCAAATTGAAACCTTCCTTCTTTCTTTTTTTTTTGTCAAGATAAGAAGAAAAGTCCAAAGCGCCACATAATAGAAGTGAAATTTGACAGCTTGCTTCCTCTCAGTCTCCATCATTGTCCTCCTTGTTGTTCCAGCTGTCATGTTCACTTGTTTTATGTGTATTCCCCTCATTTGCTTTCACTGGATCCTCTCCCACACAATTATTTAAAATGCAACACCACAATGAATCAACAAGCATTCCTGGACATGCATAATCTTTTAATTCTTTTCATCATTTTTTTTTTTAATTTCAGGATTTCAATGTTTAAACCGTAATAGTTATGACAGTATTAGCGCCACTGTAGGAAAATAAGATGAAAACAGAGCTGAGAGAAAACAACTTGCAAATGTGTGACTTTATAAAGTTGCAGATTTGTGACTTTATTATGATGCTAACAACCGCCATCTATGCTAGCTAACTTCCCATGAATACACATATATTTTTCTAATTAATATATCACAACGTGTGGGAATGCCTCCTTAAGGTCCTTAGGGTGAGGGCTGTTGATGGTTATTGTTGGTTTTATTTATATGGGGCCAAATTGTCATCTTATGGGTGTTTATTGATCTTGGGCTAAGATGCTAGCGGTAGCTTTCACTTGTTGTCGTAGCAATGGCAAACATCCGGTCAAGCAACGTGTTTACTTTCTATATGACCTCTATAATAAATTAGCAAATCTTCGACTTACTTCATAAAGTAGCAAATCAGAGGATACGATCCTAGAAATAAGAATTTAATTTCTATTAAACAAACTCTCTTTCTTCTCCTTCCCGTAGCGCGGGCGTCGGCCGGACGGGCTGCTTCATCGTCATCGACGCCATGCTCGAACGCATCAAGCACGAGAAGACGGTGGACATTTACGGCCACGTGACGCTGATGCGCTCGCAGCGGAACTACATGGTGCAGACGGAGGACCAGTACAGCTTCATCCACGACGCTCTGCTGGAGGCGGTCGCCTGCGGCAACACCGAGGTGGCCGCCCGGAGCCTCTACTCCTACATCCAGAAGCTGGCGCAGGTGGAGAGTGGCGAGCACGTCACCGGCATGGAGCTGGAGTTCAAGGTACAGGAAGTGGATTCATAACCCTCAAAGGGATACTTCACCCATTTGCATTAAGCTTTGTATCGTGAGAAACCCGGTATTATTTTTGAATGGTCGTGCATCATTCCCTCATTTTCCGTATTCTGTATCTATTCTCAAAAAGAGCCTCTGATGACGCAAAAATTTTCATTTTGTGTCATTGGAGGCTGCTAGTTCCTCATGTTTTCAACCCGACTATAGGGGCCACTGAGACTACAGGCCTATTACAGACCAGTGGTGAGACCCACTGAGGCCATCTTGCTTGGAAGTCATGCTAACAGGTGCTAGTGTAACGAGAAATTGCGCCAAAAATCTGCCTTTTCTCGGTCAAGAAGGCACAACATTTGAAAATTATTTTACATTTTGACTACATATATCACCCATTTTCAATACAGATTCATGTTTCCACTGGTGAAGTACTGCCTTCATGAAAGCATTATCTTTCATTTAGCTGAGTTTAGGGAGTTCTGTCACCTGCCAGCTTCATCATTCCAGAAGTTAAATTGGAAGCAAATCCAGTTCCTTAATTATTGGTTGCATTCATGGATTTTTGATTTATGTTCATATGTTTCTTTGCATTTTGATACTTAAAAGTGGTTCCTCGAATAGCAACTGTGATTCTGCCCAAAAAATAAAAAAATAAAACTATTTAATTGGGAGTCTGGGGAAGATATCAAATGGATGATTATGCCAGGTGATTGGGGGGAACTGGGTAAATATTATTTTATTTTATTTTATTTATGTGTGAAGATCAATTTTACAGTAAATCCCTGTATATTTGAGACAAACTGAGTAGGGAGTTAGGGAACAGTCAGAGTGGATGTTTCTTTCAGCTTGTTGCTCATACATAATATATACAGAATGAAGTGTATAACACATTGAGCTTAAAGAATAAAGAATAGGAGATAAAGACACGTCAAGGTAAGTAGAATAAAGGTGAAAGCGGATTTACATGGAGGCTATTTGTCAGATTAGACCGTGCATGTTGCCCAGTAGGATCTGGAAAGCAACTCTCTTATTTTCCTTGAGCCTCCCTTCAATGACTTAATCACTTAAATACACTCTATTTGAATTATTATGTTTTCAAAGCTTGAAAATGGAAATATTGAAATCCTTCACTTGTTTGGCCCCGATGTTCATTTTTTGGAGGATTTGGAATAATATGCTTAAGCTAAGAAATTGGGTTTAATCTAGCAGGCAATAAGACAAAAGGATTTGGGGCTGCAAGAAGCACGGATTTGAGTTTGAGGTTTGAGAAGAGAAAGAAAGAAAGAGAGTGAGTGCCTCTTTAGAGGAAAGCAGTAGGTGAGGATATACAGCCGGGTGTTTACATAGATCGCCATTAAAGATCTCAACAATCATCTTATAAACCTTCTCCAGTATCTGCTGACCTTGGATCACTCTTAAAAGAATCCATCATCTTCCCATCGCCGTTCACCAACACGGCCCCCCTGCCAAGAAACAATAATAGTGCTGGTGTGTTTCCACTTTTTTTTACTCACTGGCGCACAACGGTGATGAAATCTCCATCGCCATCTGTAACGAGGATAATGCTGAGCTGGCGTCGGGAGTCACCCGGGGATTAATAACGTCCGCGCTACAGTCAGGGATGGAGACGGGAGGTGTACGTGAAGAAGCTGAGTAATTAATACTTGATGATGACAAATGGAGGAAGATGGCGGGGCAAGTTGAGGGAGAAACGTTTGGCTAATGAACAAAGGGACGACTGTATGCCAACGTGGCACTAAAGACGTGAATCGACAGAACGCCGTAGGGACGGAGGGGAGAAGAGAGGGAGAGAGAGACGGAGGGAGAGGGAGGGAGAGAGAGACAGTACTCTTGGGTGGGAAACAATGTTGTACAGAGTTAAACTGCCACTGGTGGGATGTTCACAGGAGAGAGAGAGAGAGGGGGTGAGGGAGAGAGAGAGGGATGGAGAGAGGGAGAGAGAGTTAGGGAAGGAGGGAGAGAGAGAGAGAGAGAGAGAGACGGTACTCTCGGGTGGGAAACGGTGTCACACAGAGTTAAACTGCCACTGGTGGGATGTTCACAGCAGAGAGAGAGAGGGGGGGAGGGGGAGAGAGAGAGAGAGGGGGAGAGAGAGAGAGAGGGGAGGGAGAGAGGGAGAGAGAGAGAGCGGGGACTTGACATGGAGATGACAAATAATAATATAAATATTTATGTAACCCACATACAAGAGTTTTAAGCAACATACAGAGCACAAATAAGGATAATTATAACTTATCTAAGCCCTATGTAATAATAAAAATATAATAATAATAATAACTTTACTTATACATTTAAAAACAGCAGTTTACAAAGTGTTTTTGACGGAGCCATGCAAGTTACATATGGGTCCATACACACATCCATATAAACTTATCCACAGAGCAGGAGAAACCATGGGTAGAGTTGGTAAGATAGGGTTTAAAGACAGTAGAAAGACAATAAAATAGAAATAAATAAATAAAAATAAGGCGACGTCACATAAAAGCAAGTCTATAAAAGTGTGTTTTAAGGAAGTGATTTAAAAGAAGTCACTGATTCAGTCATGTTGTGACATAGTGTGACCAAATGTGCTTAATGTACATCTGTTCTTGCCTTTCAAAAGGAAAAGACTTACTGTACTATAAATAAATAAAAGAGCTGACAACCGTGACCAGAGGTACCCGACAGTCGGTGCTTGTCTGCCCTGTTGGATGACAGGTTGCCAGGTTTGGCTCCGTTCCCCCTCTGCACCCTCTTGCTTGTGTTTTTCGGTGGTGTAGCCGAGCGGCGCTCTGTAAGCGGTGCCAGGGCACCTCAAGCCTTTCCAGGTGCCTTTGTGAAACATAGATCAAAGGGAGGAACGGCAGCAAAGGGATGAGGAGCTGGATGGACTCCAAGTGGCCACTGACACAGGAACTGGTGCTGTGGGGGGAGTCAGGGGGGAGATGTAATGGGAAATAAGAGAGAATGGTAAGTTAGACCTTGTTCACACTTAGTCAAGGTGAAATCACTTTTGACAACCATCGAGAGAAGTCCAGGAAGTAAATCTGCATCTAAATCCCGCCTACTATTTGGAGGGTCACATGAATTCCTCCCTCTTGCGATGCTGCTGGTCTCTTTATGCTTTTCTTTGTCTGAAAGGGTCTCTAGACTCTCTGATTAGGGTCTTCCTTTTGTAGGCAAATTGTAACGAGCACACACACACACACACACACACACACACGTGCCTTGTTGAGACATCAAAACGAAGAGGAGGTGATCATAAGTCTCGCTGGCCTACGAACTCCTATGATGATGATGATGCAGCAGTACAGCTTTTCATGTTTTTATCATTAAACAGTCTCTCTCCGTGTGTGTGTGTGTGTGTGTGTGTGTGTGTGTGTGTGTGTGTGTGTGTGTTTCTTTCTGAACATCCTTTTTGCAGTATGTGTTTTGTGCACACACTATCAAAGGCACTGGTGTGACCCACTTTCAGATGAGTTTTTTGGACTTGATCCAGAGGCTTGTTAGTCTGGGTGTTTGTGGCATATTTTCCAGCATCGCATCTGACCCTGCGGGACACCACAAGTTGCAAAAATATTGGGGATACGTTTTTGAATCGCTTTTCCGATAAACAATGACTCTTTGAAGCGCCGTCATCAGATTAGATTGGGTTTGCTTTAATACTTTCTGTCATTGATATACTGTCTTTATCTCTCTCACACCTTCCTCCCCTCCCTCCATCTCTCCTCCTCCTTGCAACTGCTGTGGATTTTAATTTGTTCCCCTTCCCCTCCCCTACTTTATTTCTTTTCATCTTCCTCCTCATCCATACCCTTTTATTCCACACTTTCTGTGTAAAATGTTTGGGGTTTTTTTTCCCACCGCCGTCTGCATTTCTTTATCTCTGTCTCCATCTTTTCCCCCTCCAGCGTTTGGCCAACTCGAAAGCTCACACATCGCGCTTCATCAGTGCAAACCTTCCCTGCAACAAGTTCAAGAATCGGCTGGTGAACATCATGCCCTACGAGACCACGCGTGTCTGCCTGCAGCCAATCAGAGGCTTGGAAGGATCCGACTACATCAATTCTAGCTTTATTGATGGATACAGGTAGGAAGAGGGGTGGGATAATGGTCTAGAAGGTCAAAAAAGTGTTTTGGAGAGAAGTCACAGCAGATAAAGGAAATGGGGAGATTGATATTAATGTGAAAGGAAGATCCCTAATTGATTTTGTTGTCCTTAAAGATCCCAAAATAACTACATTACTCGTTAGAAGCACTCAGTTTTTTTTTTTTTTTTAAAGAATGTATCAAGTGGCCTATTAGTGCTGTTCCCAGAAATTGCATCAGTGTTTTTTTTTCTGTATGCAGGCAACAGAAGGCTTACATCGCCACGCAGGGCCCACTGGCCGAGACTACAGAAGACTTCTGGAGAATGCTCTGGGAGAACAACTCCACCATCGTCGTCATGTTGACCAAACTGAGAGAGATGGGACGGGTAGGACATGGACACGAACATGATTTTATGTCTTAATCTTTATTTATGTAAGCTTTTAAGGAGACAAAAGTAATATACCTTAACAAAATGTCTGTCTGCCTGTTTGCTCAAACAGGAAAAGTGTCATCAGTACTGGCCGGCGGAGCGCTCCGCCAGGTACCAGTACTTCGTGGTGGATCCCATGGCGGAGTACAACATGCCCCAGTACATCCTCCGAGAGTTCAAGGTCACAGACGCCAGGGTAAGACACACCCGGGAGGGTCGGATGTGGAATGAATAGGCTGCTAGGTGGGATCCAGCAACACATTTTGACCCAACAAAATCATGTCAGGTTTAACAAATACACTGTTGCCCATAAAGTTGGAATATTTTGTTTTCAAGGCAAGGCAATGTTATTTGTATAGCACCTTTCAACAACAAGGCAATTCAAAGTGCTTTGCATAAAACATTAAAAGCATCAGAAAGAAACACATAAAAAAACATTAAAAAGTTAAAGAAAATAGAAATTACAGTGCAGTATAAGCGGCAGCAAACAGAAACCTTCAGGCTTTATTTCAGACGCAATCCTCTGTTTATTCCTATTTAATTGCATCGGTAATCACTTTTGACCAGCAATGATTGCATGATTTCCCAGGTGAAATTTGTTTGCCGCAAATTATTCCAACTTCATGAAAAAAATTTGGGGAGAAAACAATGTGTTGCTGGATAGCTTCTGTTTTTTGTTAGTGCAGATCACTTTAACTTAAACTCTTTCTTAATTCTTGTCTAAAACTTAAACATTGGTCGTAAATATTAACCGTTTAGTGACAGTCCCTCACATTTAAACCTCATGGGGCTCTTTATAGATCATTCAGTTTATACTGATATTGAAATGCAACACAGGACCTGTGTGCTGTTCATAAATAATCATAAAAATGTACAGAGACACCCGTTGCTCAGTAGCCCCCAAAAGACCAGAATGCAATGCAGAACCGTGGAGTTTTGGAAATGAAGAACGCTAAGCAGGTTAAAGGAAAAGTAGGTCACATAAACACAGAAACATCACAATTATTTTCTGCTTTAAAAAGTCCCTAAAATAGCTTGGATGTCGTACATTTCCCCTGCAGTTAGATGAGTTTCCACACAAAACAATATATCACCATGACTTAATGTTAAATGTCACTAACATCTTAATGAGTAGTTCAAAACCAAAGTGACTTTTCTGCCCGCGTCTGTTTATAGCCTCCTCCACACTTCTGCGTTATCTTTTATACCTCGGGATTTCTTTTTTTTTTTTTTCGTCCAATTAGATTGGA
Source organism: Chelidonichthys spinosus (assembly GCA_029853015.1). Lineage (NCBI taxonomy): Eukaryota > Metazoa > Chordata > Actinopteri > Perciformes > Triglidae > Chelidonichthys > Chelidonichthys spinosus. Next base: position 21,283,322 of record CM056826.1, read on the forward strand.
GAGTTTGCAGCAGCAGCAACAGCAGAAATAAAACGGCAACCTCTCTTTTTTCCAAAACAGGCTGACATATCCAATGATTTCCCTGTGGCAGCTAGATAGCAATCATCCTGTTGGTATTAAAAAAAATTAATACATTATATCTCCACATAAGCACAAATACACTTATACAAAAACACACTATCCCCAGTGTGGAAATCAGACATAAATACTGTTTCAGCTGGTTCTGGTACAAATATACACACACATGCATTCATACACACAGACACACCTTGTATGTTCTTTATTTTTATTGTTTAACACGCATCATTAACTATCAACACATACATTTTAACAGCATGTCCATTTAACCCCATGAACACATTTTCAGTGTTTTTTCTAAAACGCCGTCCAGTTCAGAGGGAGCGAGATCTTCAAAGTCACTTATTATCACACTTCAGGAAAACAAAAGGGAGAAGATGATAGTAGAGATGCAACGTATGGAGGTGTGTAGTTAAGAAGCCGACACATGCAGTGTGTTGTTGGTCTCACCCCCCATATTACAGACGTGTGTGTGTGAGAGTGTGTGTAAAATGGGTTTAGTCTCACATACCATAGATTACGTAAATGCACATGCTTATGTGTTTCTATATGCATGTCAAAGTGTGTGTGTGTGTGTGTGTGTGTGTGTGTGTGTGTGTGTGCCTCTCCGCGGCGCAGTAATAGCATAGACTCCACGCCTCAGCACTCACATCTAGCGAGTCAGTCACGTATTTAATCACACAATTTGACACGGCGCGTGGGCCCTCAGGTTGTGTGTTAAATTTTCCTCTCTTCTCCCCCTCTCCCCTTTCTTCGGCGGCTCGGTTTATTGTGTTGTTGTCTTTGCCCCTCTTTCACTTTTAATCCCCTCGCCAAGGCAAAAAAAATGTTTTCTGAGATGAAAAACAAAAGGCGAAGAAGAAAAAGAAAACATGCAATGCGTCATAAAACAAGGAAAGACACGTGCTGGTTTACAAAAGGGAGCTGGCGTGCGGCGCTCAGGCTTACTAGAATCCAAATCAATGTATTTGTCAGGTGCGATGAATGTTACGAGAATACATCTTGGCAGCGACGTATCAAATGGCTAAGACAGCAACTTAGTGCAGTATGGGCCATCAGGAGGTCCCATGCAGAGCACAAAGATATCATACATGCATGCTAGCATTATAGTCAGATGGTTAGAATGAATGAATAAAGATGTAGTGCAAAATTCATGATAGAGAAAGAGCCAAAAGTGCTTGTTCACATCAAAAATCAATAATATCTCTATTAGATTTTTGTTATTTTTGACACATTTGGAAAAGTAAAGCCAAGCTGGAAGCGCCCTTAACATGCATTCTGTCTAATGACCAGCAGGAGGCGACTCGCAAAAGAAGTCCGATTGTATAGAAGTCTATGTGAAGGACATGTCACTACCACATCAGGGCTTTTTTTTTACGGCCTCGGGACACTTCTGGTTGCATAAAGACAAAATTGCAACATCCGAAAACCAACATGGCGACGGCCAAAACACAAAAAACCCAAAGCTTCCAAACGGAGACCAAGTCCATTTCTTTTCTACGGTATCTTAGGGTTGGGCGGTATGAGCAAAATCTTATATCACGGTATGAATAATTTCATATCACGGTATATATCACGGTATGGTTTCCCCCCCTGTAAATTCAATTAATGGCTTAAAAATAACCATACTGTCGCATTTGATCATTTTCCTCTTTTATTTTAAATTTCTCACAGCAGCATAACATTATTTTAATGAAAATACAATAATATAATAAACAATGAGCCACAAAGACTGTCTGGTTAACATTTGAACTCCAGCTTTAACTTAAGCTATAGTGTGTGTGCAAATGTAAACACAGAGCTCCATCTTAATAAGAAATAAAAATAACAAATGAGAAAAAGTATGCGTCGTGATGGCCTCCGTTATCTCCCTCCATCGATGTGATTTATTGTCATACGGGGTGCCATCGGCGAAAGACTCATAATACTGCTTCGCGTGTTTTATCTTTAAGTGGTGGAAGAGGTTACCGGTGTTTAAACCTCCAGCAGCAACAGTCGCGTGACACTCTTTGCAGAGTATCACTTTTTGTTCGTTGTCGTATTTTCTAAATCCGAAAAAGTTCCAACAGACGTAGCGCTCTTTTTCGGAACGAGTTGGGTGGGTCGCGCTGCCTCCGTTTCCTCGTGACGTTCACTCTCCGCCTCCGCCATGATTGTTTTTACTCAGGTAAAGCTATTTCTTCTTCGTTGTGCTCATGCAACCACGCAAGTAGTCTGCTGCAATGCCCGCAGTGCCCCGTGTGTCGAGGCGGTGTAATTACAGTGACTCAGAGCGATGCCGCAGACATCTGCGCTTTCTCCGGTATAAACGGTATTGCAAAATCTCTACCGGTGGACACTTTTATACCGTCACACGGTATAATACCGTCATACCGCCCAACCCTACGGTATCTGGTGCTTGCTGAACTGGATGAAACCTTGAAAGCAGATTAAAACCAGGACTGACTGTTAGCTATTTTTACCAGTCAGTGTGGGCAGTCAGTAATTCTCAGATAAATGTCTCATTCTTTCGAATAGAAGAGCACCTCCATTGCAATGATAGTCAGAACTGCTATAATCCAGTAAAGCCACCATGAATGTAGACAGTTCTTCTTTTTTACCTGTTTCAACAGCCCGTCTAGCATTAGAGGCAGTGTAGTGAGACGATTGCAGTTAGCTCCTGCTTTTTCCTTTCCGGCTATTCTAAACTTGTAGCAAATTAGATGCACATTGATTGTTACCCTATTTACCAATTCACTGATTATGTGCATAAATGTAATTTGTGTATAATTATCAAGCTGCTCAAACGAGAGAAGAAGATAATTCTGTTTTCTCAACAAAGTTTGAGAGGCGGTTCACGTTCCTGCGTATTACATTGATTCTATAACATAATTTACTCAAAATCACTCTCAACCTAATTTCGGAGTCTCTAATTCTACCGCCATCTAATAGCAGGATGACGGGGAAAAAAGGACAAATAGATTCCAGTTTTAATCAAACAAAGCCTTTGCAGTGTGAACAAACGAGGAAGAGAAGTGTGAGAATGACAGCAGGGAGAAACTACTGGAGGAATGAACACCTGGTTTCTTTTGCCAAAACGCAAAAATTGATTCTCTTCTGTTCAATTTCCTGAGAAATGTATTCTCTCCAAGACAATTTGAAAATAACTTTTCTCCACAAGGACACACGTTCGGTACGTGTCCGGGACTTGATGGTCAGCTCTCGAATGAAAATGAAGTGAATCCATTAATTTGTGCTATCGTGATGCCGCCTGATTGTAGTAAGAAAGAAAGAAAGAAATGTATCTAAGTGTTTTTGTTTGCATTGGAAGCAAAGTGCCCCGCTAACACAAGATTATAAAGAATCGATACCAGATTAAATTGTTCAGATTGACATTTTGTCTAGCGGGCTTTTGTCAGCATGACAAGGTTTTTTTTTTGTTTTTTTCATCGTCCGATCGCGCTCCCTTACCCCTCCGTTCTCGCTGCTTTACCTCCATCCATCAGGTCGCTCTATCGATCGCATCGCAGGATTATCCTATTCAACATGGTGTCTGGGAGAAGACGCTTGTCATGGCTGATACACTATTGATTAGCTTTAACTAAGACCCACTCAGGCCGCACACACACACATTCAGGCACACTAAAACACGACAGGGAGAAAATAGAGACAATTGGGTTTGAGGTAGAGGAAGATGGAGGACACACTGTTCCTCTGTGGCGAGATGTGTGTAAATAATGTGTGTTATAAACAAAACAAACAATTAGTGAGATGTTCTAATAGACCTTTTTATTTAACGTTCATCCATATTCTCTTTTTGATCCAAACACAAAGATCGTCTCGGTCCAATTTGACCAAACAGCCTTTGCCTCTTGCTTCATTACGTGACCTACAATGTTTGTTTGTCTGTTTTCTCTGTATTTGCAGGATGGCCAATCAAGGACAGTAAGGCAGTTCCAGTTCACTGATTGGCCAGAGCAAGGCGTGCCCAAATCCGGGGAGGGATTCATTGATTTCATCGGCCAGGTGCATAAAACCAAGGAGCAGTTCGGGCAGGATGGACCGATCTCGGTCCACTGCAGGTAACGGGCTCTTCATGTTTCATCGAATTCATATAATTTCTCTACTGCACAGCGTTTTGGAGCCGTGATCCAAAATGTGTCTTTTAAGACATGTTGCCTTGAAAACAGTGCGATAGCTGTGATTTCCCATATGTCCAGGCGTTGCAGCTTATTCCAAAGACACACTTTCCTTCTTGAAAAGAGTTACAAGGCTCTAAGTAGGAAGAGCAGATTAAATCTGTTATTGGTTATTGTTTTTTTTTTTGGCAGCACCTCCTGTGGTGCAGCCCTTACGGCATCGCCCGATAAGATCCCTCACTCCTCACTTTTTTTTTTTGTTGCCACCGCAGTACACCGCCTCCGCACCTCCACTGGCCAATGTCCTCTATAATTGATAAGGCTCGAGATGTGGCTTGGCATTCGCAAAGAGGGAGGCACATGAAATGATACGGCCATTCTGTTTGGTTTTTTATGATAGCTCCGTGATGCATTTTTATCACCTTGGCTGTAGCTTCCAAGGTAACCTTCATCATTAACCTGGCACGCCGCGGACTCAGGTAGAAACCGATATTCGGCGGTGGTCAACAACCGAGGCCTTGGGGCTGGTCTTACTCATCGATAGACCTTGATAGACCCATCTGGATGAGTTGTTACCTTCTGTTGCCAGACAAATGGGCGTCTTTGATGGGCTTGTTTTTGTGTGCTCTGCCAAACTAGTAAAGAGAACATCTATAAATTCCTTTAACAAAGGCACGTATACCTGTATGTGATCCATTATACAGTACATTATACCGTTTCATGATTTTGCTATTCAGGGAAAAAAAGGCTTTGAGGATAAAATTGTGCCTTTGAATGTGATAGCGTTAATAACGGTGTTTTTCCTTTTTCCGTCTCATAAACATGGTTTACTTTTGTGACACACACACACACACACACACACACACATTTCTATCACAAAGGCGCCATGATATCACATGACATCACCACCCCTGTATTAAAAAGCAATGATGTCACCAGTCATGAAATGGCCTCCTGGGAATTGTAAGTCGTGTCGGGGAAAGCTCCAATAAGACTGAGTTATTTCCTACTGTGAGTCCAAAGAGTTATTGGGGGGGGGGAGCTGTCTTAAAGCAGAAGGGTTTGTTATTTCAGGAGGAACGGTGGGACTCGAGTATTAAACCGGACTGTTAAGAGCAGCATGTTTGTATCTGACACATCTCGGTGAACTAGAGTGGAGTTTTGAAGCACCGTAAGAGGATTAACAGAAGACGTTGACAGGCTACAGTGTAGCAAATCATTCTAACGTTGTGCTGTTAATGGGTAACTAAAGTCACCTGCAGATATTTTAAAATAATTTGCATTCATTTCATTTGTCTGTTTTTTTAATGCAGATATCTCATTTTGGAAAGAAATTTGTCGATAGAAACATGAATGAATCTTTAGGTTTCTTTGTCTTGTCACTAGCACGGCCACCTCCTGCTCCTCCCTCCTCTCCCTCCCTCCCTCCCTCCCTTCAGGCTTTTCATCTCTGAGTGGAGAGCTTATGCCTTCCTTTTTCTCTCACTCTCTCGTCTTCTGTCACCGGCCTTCCCCTGTCTGTCAGCCCTCTATCAGCCCTTTATTTCTTAATCTTCTCTCTCTCTCTCTCCCTCTCCTTTCCTATCCATCCGTTCCCCTGGTCCTCCTTTCTTCCACTCCCCCACCCCTCTTTCTTCTTTCTCTCCCCCTTCCTCAGCCACTATCTAATAGACCCACATGCTTTTTTGTCATTAATTGCCTGATTACTTCCTGTGAATGGGGACACCAAATCCAGTCTGCAGCGGCTCAGCGAGCCCTCAGATTTGGAGAGTCGATCTTCGTCGACAGAGAGAGAGAGAGAGAGAGAAGTGAGTTTAAGAGTCCATGTGACAAGCTGTGACCGAGTCCCAGGAAAAGGCTTTGGGTGGGCCGTGAAATCCTGCAGCGTAGGGGGGGGTCGCTTGTATGTTTTCTGTCACTCCTGCGTTTCATATCAAAAAATAAATAATACAAGTCCTCTTCTGTCCCTACATCTTGCTCCCCCCCCCCCCCCCCCCCCCCCCCCCCCGTGTAGGCAAACACATACAAACCCCCCAAACTGTCTGCGAGCAGCCATGGCTTTCATTCTTCACTCAACAAAATAGCTTTTGGAGGTTGGAAGGAGCCCAAATAAATCTGTTGTCATATCAATTATTGTTCCATTGGTGAAGTGGAAGTCATTTCACAGCAAAGCAGCTTAGAGAGGCAGCTCTCAAGTATTTCCGGATCTGAAGTTAAGACTCTGTATTTCTGGAGAGCAGCGGCGGCGGCAGGGCTGAGTTTTCTCGACACATGGGAGGGGCTTAATGAGACAAAATGTTTGCTCGCTTGTTTGTGTGCCTGATTTGCAGCGTGCCTGTTTGTCCCCGAGGGGCTCATTTTGTGTCAAATAGATCCACACATGCAGATTGTGTCCTTGACATCACCACCGTTGTGTTAACGTGCTGCAGGATTTTCTGTTTTTTTTAATGGTTAGCTCATTCCGAGCTACAACATGTGCAAAGTTGCCAGGTGTAGCTTTACAACAAAGCTCTGAATTTAGGATATTTTCTCGATTTCTTTCATCTTGTTTTCAGAATGAACAGAAAGACCTTGCATTTCTTTAGCACAAATCAAGATTCACTCTATTCTATCTATATCTATGTATCTATTACATCCTTATTAATTGACATTGGCGTGATGTGTTTTTTCTAGTGCTGGCGTGGGCAGGACCGGAGTCTTCATCACCCTCAGCATCGTCCTGGAGAGAATGCGCTACGAAGGCGTGGTCGATATCTTCCAGACAGTGAAGATGCTCCGGACACAGAGGCCCGCCATGGTCCAGACTGAGGTCAGGGGTCACACGGACACATACACAAAAACACACACACACACACTGATTCTAGTATTGTGGAACCAGTTATTGTACTCTAGTTAGTTGGAAGTAAGTTCGGTGGGCTGAAGTGCCGTAAATATGCTAATAGACCTGCAGCAGGTTTGTTAAACATGAATGATATCTCAGGAACACCTTTAGAGAATTTCTTCAAACACATTGTTTTGGCCTTGACTCAAGAATTCACATGCTTATTGTAAAAACATATAGGATACAATGACGTAGCGGTGATATTTTAGACAGACATGGTTATAAACTGGTAAGCGGAGGCCTCCAACTGCAAAGCTGCAGTTCTCGTTGTCTGATGCATGTCTTCTTGTTTGTGTGTTTGTTCCCTACAGGATGAGTACCAATTCTGCTACCACGCAGCTCTGGAGTACTTAGGAAGCTTTGATCACTATGCAACGTAAAAAGCCATCTCTTCCCCCAGAATCCTGTCGTGCCCCCCCCCCCCCATCCCCTCCCCTCAACAGTTTCCTGAGCCATAGAAACTTTTTAAATTTGAAAACGACGACAGCAGACAATGATAATGCCATCCCTAATTCAGACACACCAAAACAGGATCTATTGTAGATTTTTTTTTTTTTTTTTTAAGAAGACGGCGCCCAACCAACCAGTTGAGATTAATTCCAATTCGACTTAATAGACCCTTTGGTGAGGAAGTGAGGAAGACATTGCCCCCAACCATGACGAAAAGAAGAAAAAAAAACTCACCAGGAGAGGAAAACAAGACGCCGTGGCTCGAGCTGTGAGGCGGGAAATCGATCAAAGTGTCAAGACTGCTTACCTTACCTCAAGTGTTTCAATGTGGAGGACGTAAACATTCATGGACATTTTCTTCTTCAAAAATATCAAGCAACTAGTGAACGAAGCAAAAATCAGATGAAGAGAGGGCAGACGGATGTAGCCAAGACTGCGGTGACTTTCTTGTTTTTTTTTTTATATCCCCGGGCGTACAGAGGGGGTTCAAGTATTTCTATCAACACATTTTTTTGTGAGCGATGATCAGAGAAATGACCAAAATTGTGGTTTGCCTGCGTGGACACAAAAAATGTTCCCCCCAAAACTCTGGTAAGACAAAAAAAATTATTAAAAATCCAAACTAGCACGAGAACACTACCATCCAGCATCAAATAAACCTTGAGTTTTTTGCTTTTACACTGTCCCACTAATGATATGTGTAATTGTGTGGGGAAAAAAAACACTCAACTCAACTCAACTGTTGAAGTTATACATCAGTTCTCCAGCAGTATGAGCTTGGAGAAATGCAACTTTTGGTGGTTGTGGGGGAAGAAAGCAACAACACATATCTTAACGTTCAGTTTGGTGAATTGTGAACTTGTGTAAAATCAGTATCCTGAAGCAGATGAAACCACGGCCATGTTGAAGAGCACCACAGTTTATAAAGACGAGGAGACATCGAGGGGAGGGCGGGGACTTCGCCCATTGCCATGGAGATAACGGCTGGGTCGTCTCGTGGATGGATAGTCAAACGTGGGAGAAAATGGCAACCGCGTTCCCATGAATTTTTTTCTACAATCACTCCTCTCTTTGGAACCCAGTGCATTGTGGGGGCTTCGGAGGGTTAACCATCCACCAGAGATGAGAAGCTTTTGGAACAAACAGAAACAAAAACAAACAAGAATCGCCACGGCCTTCTTTGTGTACAGTGACCAACGCTCATCATCATCGTTTCAAACTTCTTCTTTTTTTGTCTTATGAGGATCTTTATTTTTTTCTGTCAAAACCAAACATGCTGCTTATCTCGTGTATGCTGTAAGTGTGACTCTTGTCGGAGACAGGAACCTGACGAACAAAAAGATGCCAGCTCTGTCTGCTAACCGACTGAAAGCGCATCCACGTGACATCATCGTCCACCTGGTCTTTTCCCACCGCTCCTTTTTTTTGTTTTTTTTTCTTCAGCCTCCTATAATCATCTATTTCATTGTATAAGACACTCAAGAGTGGCAGAGGCCTGTTGAAATGACAAAGCTGTACGTTCGCGTGGTTGAAAATTGGCCTTTAGTTCCACCGTGTGTGTGTTTGGTAACAAGGTGGATAAACAAGGTAGTCGCTTTGGTTCTTTGTCCTCCGTTTTTATAGATGATTATCTCTGTCGGACCCGGGCAGCCATGTTGGATCTCAACGCCATGATGGGAAAGTGAATTTTTTTTCGGTACAAGTTACTTGCACATCCCTAAGGAGATAAAAAAAAAAGAAAAAAAGAAACTTAAAAACAAATAAACCCCCCCAAAACAACTGAAGTTGGATTTGACGCACTAGTGTATATGTGTCTGATGAAGAAAAAAAAAATCAAGGTTTTGAAATCACCACGTTTTCATTTGGAGATCTTTGGTACAGACGGATTCTGGAGGTTTCTGAAGGGTGTGTGCACAAAAACCGGAGTGATGGACAGAACTGTGTGTAATCTTTTCTTATTTCCAAAAAAGCCTTATTGTTATTGTAACATTATGAAAAACATTACTGTTGTATTATGACGACTTATTTTACATTACATAGTTGACTTTTTATTTTGTTTTTTTGGGTTTAGTTTTTTAACAGAGATGTTGTATCACACATTTTTTAAATTAGCAGGAGAAGAAAAAATGCTTATTTGTTCATATTATGTTGAAAGACATTCTATTTTTTCACTGTAGAAATGTTAAGTATAAAATGTCTGTGTGTTTGTGTGCATATGTGTATGTTTATATATATATTGCACACTCACACATGCATATATATTTAAATGCAGAATATAAAGATATATCCAAACACTTAGTATTAATTACATATTTCTCCTCATCATGTTTTTTTTATACCAGCCAGTGCTCATGTTTGAAAATATGACTTTTTATTGATTTAGTTTCGCGTGTTTGTTTTTTGTAATCTTAGAAACGTTTCTTGAGAAAACGGCGGAGGTGATGTGAGTGCTTTGCCTGAATCCTCTGCCTCCACTCACCGATGTTAAACTTCTACCCCCGGGTAGAGCCAGTGCCGCTGAGGAGATGCCATTTTAAACCTTTGTTGAGATTCTTTATTATCATTTACTTTAGGCATTAGTATTATTCTTTTTTTTTGAGCAACTGTTAAATGATGAACTGGTCTACAAAATATCTAATCAATCAAACATGTCATAATTGAACTTTTTTTTGGTTTTTGTTAGCTATATCAGCCCAACTTTAACGTACTGTACCTTGTATGATCATGTACAGACTATGACCCTCACCGTTTTTAAAGAAAATTCTCTTAAGTTCTTTATCTTTTTTTTTACTTTTATTATTTTCCAACATAATGTGGTCTTTCATTTTGTTAGATATCCACTATGATCTAGAATATACCTGTAAATAAACAAATATATAGATTATATGTATTTGTATCATTTGACCCTCAAAAATCTCAGAATCTCAAAGATGGGAGGTTCTGCTCGATATACGACTTCCCGGTGTTTGTAAAAGCCTGTTTTCTCAAATGTTCTTTCTCCAGCCGTGCTCCCTGGTCTTTAATTACCTCTCGCTTTTTCTTTTTTTTCTGCCTTTAATTTCCCCTGCTAGCAGTTAAACTGGGAAACAAGCCAGCTTGTGTTCTCACACCTATAGCCTCAATGAGGGCATGCAATCAGAATCAGATATCTGCTGGTACCATTTAGCCGAGGATGGGGAGTTAGTCCACTCGCTAACCATTAGATATTGCTAATCAACTATCAATTCAAGGTCCTGTTACATCCTCATTCTCGATGTGGACATGAACTTTTTCCTGCCCTGGCATTAGGGGTGGAGGGGGGGTTATACTAGAGATAAGATGGACTTTTTCTCTTCCACACCATGGAACTATAGCAATTTGAGGGGTTTTGTGTTGAAATTATTAGCCTCAACTTCGAACAAAAAAGGGATTACAAAAGGTGTAGATTCTTAATTGTATCCACCAATATAACCCAAAGGTGATATCCATTCCTTTTCATGTCCCTTGAAGCCCCAGAGAGTCCCCAGCTGTTAAACTGCCTAAAATGCCAAGGTGTTCATAAATATGTAATTGTCTGATGGACAAACGCAGCTTTGCTAAAGGCGATACATACGTTCAGTTGCAACATGTTGATTTCTTTTCTCCCTAGAGCATTTTTTAAGCATTGTATAGAAATCATGTTTTTGTTGTTTTTTTTGTTCAGCCATGTTTCATTTGTGGGATGCAGAAAGAAAATCAGGACTCAATGAAACGAAACAGTGCGATGCAACCAAGGGAAGACCAAGACAACCAAAAACTTGCTGCGTATTCACATTTCCAGCATGTCGTTTCTGAACAGCGGGAGGGGGCTTGAGATGTTTCACAATGAACTGAAGTCTTTTGGAACTCAAAAAAGCCCCCAAAAGCCAAAACCCAAACTCGTAGAAGTCTTTGGAAGCTCGTGCAATGTGTTACTCTTTTGACTTCATGTAAAGATGCTAGACTTTTGAAAAAAAACGGACGCCAAATCTACTGGAATATGTTGCAGCATATTTGGGGTTTGGTGGTTCTGGGGAGGGGGGAGGGGGAGGGGGGACTAACAAAAAAAACAACACTAACAAAAAAAATGACATCAAAAAGAATAGAGCATATACAGTACATACAGACAAAATTAAAAAGAATCCAAACTCAGCAAAATAGTTTTTTTCCTTTGTATGAGGGCCAAGTGCGACCACTTTCAAACGTTCACTTCTAACTGAAACAATAATTGGTTTAAAGCCACTGTGTATGTAGATATGTTGACTTTGTATTAAAGAAATGTTGTCTGAAAACATTTTGCTTGTCATTTTTTTTTTTTTTGGCTGGTTATGTAATGGTGTGATTCTTCTAGTGTGTGTGAAATATTCAATATTCAATTGCCCCATTCATGACACTGGAACCTGCTTTGAAAATTCGGTGCGACAAGAGATGAAGCACACAGATGGTGCACTTCTTTTGTTGATAGACGGCTTGATTAGTTTCCTCATATTTGTCCAAGCCGCCTCTTCACAAACACATCCCGATGGGTCCTTAAGCCCCTCTTCAAGCTTGATAAATGTCACCCAGACAGGCTGATATTGGTGCAGCGGCAAACCTTCACCTGGTGATATTTGTTCTCGCGTTTGTTTTTTAGGATATTTATAACCTCGATGTCAAATGTTTGTACAAAACTTTATTGTATCTAAGCTTTAGATTACATCCCACAAATGTCAGTTGTATTAGTTGTCACATGCAGGTACCTCTTTCTCGAGGTAACTTTAAACATTCTCTACGTTATGGTATGTTTTGTATTTTACCTTTTTTTTTTTTTTTTTAGTTAGTAAACAATTGTGTAATTTCTTGTAGGCTCCAACATGGGGTCTCTGAAATGACATGATCCCAAAAAGTTTTTTCTTCCAAAAATGTATATATGTTAAAAATTACACATTGACATGAATACAACCTATAATAATCAAATATAAATCCTTCTATTTGTTTAATGTAATGTGGTGAAATTGTGAAATGCCAATATAGAATTAACATATGGTCTATAAATCAATCTTTATCATTATAAAGTACTTTCATACATGGCACTTTAGGCGTCACTACACATTATTATTGGCCCGGTTTAATAAGCAACACAATTTTATATGATATGTAATAGGGGGTCCCTCCACTGGGTCAGTGCTATACGGGGTCCTTGACCTCTGAACGACACTATTTCAAGTCTCCCCTCACTGTTCACGGCCTGTTTAATTCCTATGTGTCAAGCTGCTGCCAGTGTGCCAACCAGCTCATCGTCACCTGAAACCTGCAATCCGTGACAACACTACCGCTGAGTCGCAAGAGCACTGTCATTTATTAAAGGCTAATATACACAGAGTGACACCCTGTTTCAAGGATGATGCTTCTAATTGTCTGCTCAGGAAAAAAAAGCTGTTTCAGTCTGTTCTTCTCTAATAGAAGGCGAGCCAACAGACCAAGTGCGAGGGCAGGCGAAGAAGTGAATTAGGGCGGCGATTATGCAGTGATTCAGACAGCAGCTCATTAGGACCCAGCTAAGCAAGCAATCAACGAATCAATGTGACAGTGGACCCAAAAGCCACAGAAATGTGTAATAAATGGCAAAGCGATAAATTGGATTATCCACAGCCCCGTGGCCAAGCACTTTCTGTTGCAAATGACAAATCAATCCAATCGTGCCATGACAAAAAAAAAAAGGCCAAAAGAACCAGGAACAAGCCTTTGAGCTGCAAGCGGCCGTGGAGGTTATCTGTCTGAGATGTGCCTTGTTAAGGCTGTGGTTCTCCAGAGGTCATTCCTGTATGATATTCAGGGCTTTAAAATATTCATGCCGGACCATTAGGTGTTTATGACCGCTTCTTATAATAGGAGATTTACCTACATTTGAACTCCAGCCAGAACAGTAAAGGTGTCAGAGGGGGTACCATGCCACATGACTACTGATTCACAGAGGAGAACGCAGCTCCGCGATGAGGTCTCAATGCTGTAAATTAGCAGCGAAGGACCGATTATAAATAAATAAAATGCAGAGACAGCAGGATCTCTTCCCACCGCAGGGTACTCCGATTACTAAGGGATCCAGATGAGGAGCACGGGGGGAGAAACAGTGGATGGATAGGTTGGTAGGTAGGTAGGTAGGTCGGTTGGTCGGTCACTGGATGGATGGATGGATAGGTTGGTAGGTTGGTAGGTAGGTAGGTAGGTCGGTTGGTCGGTCGCTGGATGGATGGATGGATAGGTTGGATAGGTTGGTAGGTTGGTAGGTAGGTAGGTAGGTAGGTCGGTTGGTCGGTCGCTGGATGGATGGATGGATAGGTTGGTAGGTTGGTAGGTAGGTAGGTAGGTAGGTCGGTTGGTCAGTCGCTGGATGGATGGATGGATAGGTTGATAGGTAGGTCGGTGGGTCGGTCGGTCGGTCGGTCGGTCGGTTGGTCGGTAGGTCGGTCGGTCGGTGGGGCGGTGGGGCGGGCGGGCGTTGGGTGGGGTAGGTGGATGGATGGATGGATAGATAGCTAGATAGATAGATGGATAGAAAGCAAGCAAGCAAGCAGCTGGTTTTATTGCACTTATCCAGTATAAACTGTATTTTCACTGAATCCTGCTTCCCATCCTGCAGAAAACTTGTTTTCTCAAAAGGCATTGCTGCCATCTACAGGGTATTATATTCCATTTCATCAGTCTGACAAACACTGAAGACCAATTTACATTCAGTTTAATCAAAGATTGACATGCATGATTAATCGAAATGCATTTCCTTTTTTTCCCCCAGAGGCTCTAGCTAATCATCGGAGCGAGATATATGCTGTGTAATGCTGTCGATCCGATACACCAACACACGGAATCTATGCAATCAGACAGGTAGTTATGGTTTTGACCCTGTCATCCTATAACCAGATACCTTTTTACGAAACAATTTGAGAAGCGTTTTGAATGCTGTGTTCCCTCCCCCTCTTCTGTTTGAGCATCTGCCAGTAGTAAACAGTGACATGAGTCCTGTGTTTATGTTCTCATGCTGGTTTTTTTCCTATAATTTGTCTTATTATTTTCCCTTCCATCCTCTCTGTCTCTTTGTTTCCAGCCAGAGCTCCACCGCTGACTGACTGCTACTATTAAAATGGGAAGAACGGTTACACACTCTCACTCTTTTCACTCACTCTGTCCTTCCCTTATCTACCATTTTTATTTCTTCCTCTTTGTGCACTGTTAGTCCTCCCCCTCACTCCTCTGTTTACATTCAGCACAACCATGCCAGTGGCCTTGTTCTTAGGACTCTGATTGATGGGTCTGATAATGGTACAGACTGAAATATTGGTCGGACTACCATGAAATTTGGTCTGAATATATATTTATAGGAATTATTTTAGTTTGAATTCCTGTGAATGAAGATTTCCCATTTTAAAAAGATGAAGCTAAACATACTGATAATTAGTAATTTCATATCTGGTGTGTTATTACATGAAAACTGAAGCTCATACAAGGTTAAAAAGCTTTTGTTTTCCCATGGCTATTCTGCAAGTTTCAGAGGAAAAGTTCGTGTATGCCTTCGGCTCTGCTTTTGAAGTATTACCTCATTTTGTAGCCATGTCGGTGTCACAATTCTACTATTTAAAATGTAGTGAAACCTGTCTCGGAACTAAAATTAATTCAAATGTAATTTATCATGACAAAAAGGTTGACAGATCTGGTCTCAAGATGTATTTGTTTTTAAAAATGTACCTAGAAATATTCATTTACATTTACATTTACATTTAGGTCATTTAGCAGACGCTTTTGTCCAAAGCGACTTACAATAAGTACATTTGTCAAAAGAAGGAAACAAAGAAATCATTGCCGATGCAGTAAGAGCTAAAAATAGAACAAGTGTTAGGTAGAAGTGTTAGGTCCTCATCTGAGTAAAGTAGTACTTCAAGAGCAACAGTGCTAAGATCAGAGTGCTATAGGTAAGGGTTTTTTTTTTTTTTTTTTTTGGGGGGGGGGGGGGGGTCGAGGGAGGGTGCTAGTGGGTCATGCTATGTAGAGTCAAGGTGAAGTCTGAACAGGTGAGTCTTGAGCCTTTTTCGGAAGATGGCAAATGACTCTGCTGTCCTGACATTGGTCGGGAGTTCGTTCCACCACTGGCATCCACACAAGGCATTATTTTTTCATTGGTAGATGAGATATTGATCCACTGTACAAAGTAAGATTTGAGCGAGGAAAGACACATTTTGTCTTGTTAAAATGTTTACAACATATGCCCATATAAGGACAAGGAATGTCTCTGGCAAGAATTACCCCACAGATAATGACTTGGCTTGGATTGAGAGACGGTAACCATTCATGGCCTACAAACACCAAGAGCAGTAAACCTCGTAATCAAATACTTAAGTAGTATATCTCAAGAAACAGTTGTTCTACAGATCTCTTTAAAAGGAAAATCCTCATTTGGACTTTGGTCTCAAAGTACTGAAAATAGGCTCAGTACTGTAGGGATAATGGTTCTGTAATGGGAAAACAGAGCTTTCTGCTCTGTGAAGTGAGTTTTACAGTAATGATCAGGGATACATGAAACCATCAGCAGTAGAACCATTAAAGCCTCCCTGTAAACATGTCAATTTGGGCATAATTAAATCACATTCCAGCAGAGAGGAGCCGAGAAATTGAGTTTCGGCTGAAAAATGATGGTCATTGCTTTATAATTTTGTTTTTACTAACATAGGTGGAGCCTTTTAACGGGTGGCTGGTCGTGTTCAACCTCTCGTCGTAGTGGATACACAAACTGAAATAATGCATGATGCACATTTCAGCCATCCGGGGGCATGAACCCGTCTACGTATGACATTATCAACTATAAGCTTAACTACCATATGATCACTGTCACAACACATATGTCCTTGTGTAACAGTATATGTCATGCTGCGGTGAAATCCTGTTCCTGTGGGGGGGTTAGGTTGCATGTATTTTAGAGAACTTGTTCCCTGAGGTGGATTCAGTCTCACCTCCAGAATCGGCCATGAGAATAAGGTCATTCGAAGAGAAGACAACTATCTCCCCCTAGTGTCCCATCTGTGTCAGTACACTGTAGTATGCTGGGGGAGCGTTTGCCTTTAAACACCTCATTGATCTCAATTAATTCTTTTGTTTCTTTTAGCATGGGCTCCAACCTGTCTTTCTGTTACCAGTAAGTTGTTTGTCTTAGCCTACATGCTTTGATTATAATGAAGTATGCTACATATTTTAAGGCCTTACAAGACTGGAGACATAAGAGGAAAGCTTTGCAATGTTTCATATGATGCCCTCAGACTTTTTCTTGGCTGGAGTTGATTTCTAGTTTTGGAGTGTTTCTGTACTACCTTTCCCACATGCGCCCATCTACACACCTCCTCTCAGCCTTGCTCAAATACCTCCCCTGCCAATCAGATCCCCGCCTGTCTTCCCCCTCTCCTGAGCTTCCCCGCCCATCTCTTCACCTGCACTTCATCCCCTCGTCAGATGAGTTTGTATTTCAGTCCTGGAGGCTTTGCTGGATCCTTGCTCTTGCTCTGTACTAAAACTGTGACTAAATATTCATTTCTTCAAGTTTCTGTTCATAACTGGATCCAACCAGGCAATCTTCGTGAGATGAATTTTTTATTTTATAATGCAAAGAGGTAAAAACAGGTATACCATGTATGTCACCCGCTGAAGTAGACCATTCCAGTTCTTAACCTGTCCTTGAAATTAGTTGAATGTCTTCTGATCATTTGAGAGGCCAGCGGATTACAAACATTACGTACAACAAGCAAGATACTGTAAGGTTTGTAATACTTCCGTTTACCTGGTGCAAGGGCTTTGTCTACAGAAGGATTTCCGTCAAAATTAGAAATTCGCTGGATAGTGAAAATAAGTAAGTATAAGTACAAGTTTTTAGGGGAGAAATAGAACTCCATCATCAGCATGCTTTTTGAAGATCAAATTTTATATTTTTCCTGCTTAAATTGGTGCCTTAACCCGGGCATGTTCCACCATTTAGAAAAAAAAAACAGTTGTATAATTTACAGAGAGGCAGGAAGTTTCTTCACTACAGGGGTACCATCTATCTCCCAGCCTGCTAGCTTTGGCCCCGCCAGTCAGCAGCCTCCTCGCCTGCAAGCTTTCGGGCTGCCTCCCTATCTGCCAGCCCCCAGTTGTCCAGTCCCCAGAATGCTAGTCACCAGCATGCTAGCCATCAGTATATGTCACCAGCATCTCCTTCAGCCGGCACCTTGGCCTGCTTTGCCTCCAACTATCCCAGCTGGCCAGCTTCCTGTCTGCTCTTGAATCAGCCAGAACGCCTCTGTCTGAACCAGACTTTTTAGTAGTCCCCTTTCCTGTGTACTCTCCTGGCTATTTCTGCATTATTTATTTACAAGGTATCGGGCCCTTAGAAGGAAACGGGGGTCCCCGGGGCAACACTGAATCTCTTCCCAGGACATACATTCCTGGGTTTCCTGCAGCAGTCTCCTATGATAGGGGTGGCCTTTTTATCCATAAGGCTCCTAATTTAAGGCTCACGGAGTCACTAATTCTTTGAAATGTTTCAAAAAGGTTCCCACGCACATCACCACGTACTAGCAGTACTTTCACCTTGAGTAATCGGCCTCTAAAGTAGTGTTCCAACATGCCTACACCGATGGATGAGAATGAATTGAGAGGGGATCTTTTCCACTTTACCTTTACCTCGACTTTACAGCTCATCAGAGTAACATAGGGACAGCTTGCTTGGGAATGGTTTTCGTAGACTGATGTATGTCATCTATAGACAATTTTAGTCGATTGAATGAATGCTTTAGTGTGTGTGTGTGTGTGTGTGTGTGTGTGTGTGTGTGTGTGTGTGTGTGTGTGTGTGTGTGTGTGTGAGAAAATCGTTTTCTGACTTCTCTCTCGTTCTAAGATAATTAGCATTAATCACTTCAACTTCTGTCTTACTTTTCCCATAGTTGTGGGTGAAGCAAGTCAGCTGAGTAATCCTCCCACTGAGCAGCTTCACTGGAGCACTATGGAGTTGGTTTGTCTGAAATGAATAGGCTAAGTTAATAAGTTAAAATTAAAAAAAAAAAAAAAAATTGAAATGGTGATTGCATGATTTAAACAATTAATTAATTCATCTGTGGACTCATTACACAGCTTTAGAGTCATGGTTTGAGGTCAGTAAGGTGAGAAAGAGTCCAGGTTTGTGAAAATATAATCATATAATTGACAGAGCTAACAGATGATACAAATAAGGCAGGTAGATTATACATAATCAGCCTGGTCTCCAAAAAAAATGACATTCCCACTCAACAAAACTGCATTGTGATTTACGTTTTGAGAGAATCTTGTGTTGTCATTGTCTATATCTGATCTTGATGTTTCAGAAATATGTTTCAAATAATTCTGCAGAAGTCAACAAAGGCAGGATGTTTTGGTGGTGCCTGAGCCAAAAAATACAGGACATTCAAGACAGTAGTTTGTGACCCCTGAAAACCTTGTGCACTTTAGTTGCATGGGAACACAATTTTGTAGGAGACAGGATTGAATTAATTGCAAAGTCACTATAATCTGTTGAGCAGTAATTCGAAAATGTTTCTAGTCAATGAGGTATTAATACCTGTATCAAAATCATTAATTGCATTTTTAGAAATTGAACAGCAGGAGAGAGTAAAATATGGAGTAAATATCGAAATTTGGTATATAGTTATTATATATGGTAGTGTTCATGATAATAAACCTACAATAACATAAAAGTCTGTAAAGCTTTGTTTACGGATTTGTGAATTGAAGAGAATTTCTTAGTGCAGACAAATATCAGATTGCAGTCTGCACAAAATGATTAAATCCTTTCTTCTAGCTTGTGAGTGGATGTTATGGATATTATAGTTTACAGTGATGACAGTAAAGTGCATCAAATGTATATATGTTTGATTGTAGGTGCCTACAGTATATACAATATGGATTTGTGTGTGGTCGTGTAATATGAATGCAATAATAATATGGGCAAGATGAAGGGAAATTAATAGAAAGTAGGTGTTTGTGGGTATGAGCAAGTAGCATAATGGATGCAGAAGAGAGGGAGATAATAGGTTTTGTGTTGGTGGGAGGGTAAAAAATTGTGTTAGGAGAGATTAGAGATGTTAGATGCCAATTGTCCCACTATGGTCAGGTCTGATTCTGCATAATGTTGAGGAAATCACTCCGAATCCTTTTAAGGGGTTAGCTGGAGTGGAGTGTAATATAATTTACAAGGAGACGGTGAGTTTACAGACACACAGAGTGGATCAGAGTAGGTAAGCTACAAAGAGAACAATGGAGCAGGGAGGCCAGTTTACACTGAACAAAACGACACAAAGGGGACGGATGCAAACTAAATTGTGATGTCCGTCTAGCGTGTTAAATACAGAGGCTCTGTCACGTCCCCCCTGGCATCTGCTGACGCACAACCCCCCCCCCCCCCCCCGGGGCTCCGGGAGAGTGACGATGTAATGTAAAGACCAAAAGAAGCCAGACATGGCAGGTATGAGGGCTCAAAGAATCACTGGACTTTCACCCAGGAAACTGGTGTCCGTGTCCCAAAATTGTTATATAATTGTTTGTTATATATTTTCCGTACTTATGTTTTTTACTTTTCAGTTTTAAGCCCAACTATGACATTTTTCCTAATCCTAATGTTATGTCAGAGCATTTCATTTATTCGTTGCTATCGGTATGTTACGAGGTATGCAAATTATATAACAGAAAGTGTTTCTGAATAGAATCACCTACTCAACCTTTAACCACATGAAAACAGCCCTAATCTGACAAAGTATAGTTGTAATGGCAACGAATTGGATGTTTCAGGCTAATGTAGTCAAACAATAATGCCAGCGTTCAGTTTATTATGACAGAGAGAAAGAGAGTAATGGTGTGAACGTGATGAGATTAGATAGGTAATCTGGAGCACTTCAAGGTGTCTCTGAATCTGTGGTTAAACTTTTTGCATTTATGGTTATGTAAATGTAAATGATATTCATGAAATGTGCTGTGTTTGGGCAGAGATGAGGAAAGTTGGAGCGAGAAGGATTATGTATAGATAATAGAAACAAATTAACCATACAAGATATAACTGTGAAAAGTTATATTTTTTTACTGTTATACTTATTTGGTAATAAAAGAAGAACTGGCCATCTACACACCATTTAAAGTTTTTTATGTTTTCCTACTGTCGCAGCTTCCTACTTTAAGATTAGATAAGACTAATAAATCCTTTTATTAGTCCAACGGATGGGAAACTCATGGTGTGAGTTATTGCATCTATCCACGGACTGAATTATTCTCCCTGGTTTGGCCCTGGTTTGGTTATTTACTGTTGGCGATGATGTCACCAACCCGGTATTTTGCTTGACAGCAAGGATCATCGTCAAGAAGGCTTGACGATACTTGTTAGTATTCTCCAGAAATCCTTGGTCGCTTTCCTTGTTAAATTTTGCTGAGGTTTTGTTCAGTGAGTTTGGTGAGTTATCTAAAACTGTCCTTCAAGGGCCGGGGCTCTTTGTGTGAAAAAAAATCTCAGTAAAATGTAATTGTGGAACGAAGAATGGAAAGTTTTAAGTCTGGGGAAGGATTTTATTGGGTCACTGGTTCAGAAAGGTCTTGTTAGGGAGTTGTAGCTTTTGTGTCAAGAGAATTGCAAGCTGTCTGTGGTTGCTTGAGGTCAGTTGGATATAAAGTGTTACCTTTTAAGCAGAATATCTCGAGGTGTCTCAGATGAAATCCAACATGGATGCGATAAGGCTCAGTGTTTCGGCTTTCATCCACATCTTCCTCATGTTGTCTGGCCCAACTCACAATGTGCCATAATGGGAGAAACTAGGGATGAGGACCTAGTTTTTCAAAATAAAACTGCTCGTCAAATGCTGTTTATCCTTATTCCAACACAGACAATTAAATGAAACCTCAAGCCTTTCTCAGCACACTCATTAAGTCCTTGCGCTAGATTTCCAGCTGAAATTCTTCCATTGCTCACTCTATATATTTTGCATCCTTCATCCCTTTCCCAGTTTTCCAACTATTCATACTGCTTCAGCTGCTTTTGCATCCATTTTCAACTCGTATCTACTGATTCATACTCCCATCTTTCATACATGGAATGATGGATGGATTTATTCATATTTTAATGGCAGCAATGTCGTTTTTTTCCACATTTCTCATCCATTTATTGGTATTAATCAACTTGAAACAAATGCTTTTTCTTTTTCAAATGTTCCTTCTTCTTCCCCTTCTTCTGCAAGCCAGCAATTCTGCGTAACCTCACATTTTCAACATCCAGCATGCACACCATCATTTCTTCAGAAACAGCCTTTCCTAGTATATTTTAACATGCAGATATAGATTGCATGGACAGCAGATTATTTCTAAGATTTGATCCATGTAAAAAGGCGATATTATTCCTCTCAAACAAGGAAACCCTCCGCTTGTCAACGAGTTCTGAGTTGAGGAATTAGAGAGGCAACCTGAGGACATTAGCACCTGAGCCTTGATGCAGTTGGCTGCCAAATGGACTAATCTGGTGTTCAACTAAGCAGAACCCGTTTGTTTATTTGTTTGTTTGTTCTCAGCAGCTGGATGTCATCTTAGAGGCAGGGGGAACAGCAAGGGCACTGCACTTCAGGTTGTCGGCATGGTGATAACGTCATTCGTCTCTCATTTATTTTTAACATGACGAGGCTCTCTAGTCTCCAGTCTCCCATTGCTTTATTTGGTTGTGGTATTTGTGGAGATTTACGGTAGTTTATTTTTTACCCGAGTTGGACGTGTGTTTCATTTGTTTGTGTGTTATCTATTTACATTTTCATGTAACCTTACGTCATACTTTTTGAATTTTGCCTTGTATGTACTAAAACATGAGAGAGATAAATGTATCCACTTTGCAAAAAACACCTATTAAAAATGCCTATTCAATGTGAGATACGAGACATCGTCTCAGAGGTCATGACATAGAACACATATGTAACTTAAGCACTATGTGCTTGTAATGGTATCTACTAAATTAGATCCATGCGAATGGTGGTAGGAGAAGTAGTTCCTACAACATTATGTCTCTAATGTTGGCTTTACTCTGCACTCCCAGTGTATAAAGCCCAAAGATTTCTTGAGTGTAATAGATTGGAGTTATTCGTGCTCCTACGGTTTCATTTCTTATCTCAGACTCTTTCATCTACCACATGGGGGATGGATGAGGGAATATCTGTCGCGCTCTTGTCGCAGCAAAACTTCCAAAATGGCCTAAAGCAAAGCTGTAGCTCTGTAAAATGGGTGCATCCACTGTGTCGTGCTTCAGTGCTTCAGAAAGTGTGCTGCACTTAAACATGGTTACCTATGTGCATAATAAATGCCAAGAAATACCATATATACAAACTGACAATGTCAGGAACCACTGAATGATTAATTACTCTTTTCACCATTTTATATTGGATTTTACCTCAAAAAAAGCTCTAAAAAAACCTCTATTTTCATTCAATTTCCACCTCATTCATCACAAGCTTGAAAGCAGTCATGCCACATTTTGGTATCACTCCCTCATATTTCCAGAATGATGCTGATCAGACCTTATTTTAGCCAAATACAAGAATTTTACCCTTTTTTAGATCTATTTCTGCTGCTGAGCCCCTGAATAAGCTAATTATAATAATTGAGTCCTGGAAAAAAAAACTGAATTTAAACTTAATCGTGTGCCTCAGCTGAAAATGATAGCACCACTTTTGCATGAAAGGTCTGTATTGGAGTCCCATCACACCAAGATTACAGGCTTTGTCTCTTAATTGGCAAAAAGGGCTGCCCGCACTAAAGAAGTCAGAGTGCTCAGAGTGCTGCTAGGCTAATGGGTGTGGGAAGAGAAATTACAAGCACTTCTCACTGATAACGATGCCATACTCCACCACTCACTGTCATTCTTGTTTACATTTTTGCTGTTCATGGACTCTCATGTTTGTCCCCATTGGATAGGGCCCAGATTGTGATTTCAGTGTTGATCCAGTGGCTGCTTTATTCGCAGATTCTTATGAGGGAGAACTTATTTATACTGGCTCCGTCGATGGACATGTTGATGAATGATCTTGTGACATTCATGGGGTCGTAATGCAAATATCATGTAAAATGTGATACATCGCTTCACATCAGAAGACAAGACATTTGCGAATTATTCCAACTTTATGGACCCAGTACATCCATCCATCCATCCATTTTCTACCGCTTATCCTGTATTGAGGGTCACGGGGGGGCTGGAGCCGATCCCAGCTGTCATTGGGCGAAGGCAAGGTTCACCCTGGACAGGTCACCAGTCTATCACAGGGCTGACATGTAGAGACAAACAACCATTCACACTCACATTCACACCTACGGGCAATTTAGAGTCACCAATGAACCTATCCCCATCCTGCATGTCTTTGGACTGTGGGAGGAAGCCGGAGAACCCGGAGAGAACCCACGCTTACACGGGGAGAACATGCAAACTCCACACAGAAGGAACCCGGGCCGACGACCCAGTACATGTGCAGCCATATATACACCATATTATAATAACATGTACAATTGTCAGTTATTGCAAAAGGCGGAGGAGGGGATGGTGACCTGGGGCTGGTGCATTCTGGGTACGGGGGATGGTGTCAGGACTGCATTGTCTTTTAAATCAGCAGTAGAACTAATTGTGGGGGGTGGAGATTACAGCCCTCCATATAGCTGGAAGTATTTGGCTGCTTTGAGGCACATCTGTACCGCAGATGTCGATCTGAACAACTCATTCAGTTATGTCTTCTAAGGCCAGAATCTATAAAAAACAAAATCATCTGCTGATGGCGTGTTCAGCTTTATCCAATCGTTCCAGAAAAGTCTTGTACATGAGGCTGATTCCTCACATTCATTTGTAATGGCGTACATATTTTTTAATGGTTTCATGTGAAGTTTTGCTGCTTTTATGAGAAAAAAGCTTTCTATTTCATTTCTATTGATATTTTGGGACCTGTTATAGTAACAAGTCTTGCATTGACCTCTTTCTACCGGGAAAACATCTCCACCTCCCTATCACACACACTCATACACATTTAAATACAATTGACCCCCATTCCACAAAACTCCAGTTTGAAGCTTTCACTTGCTCATGTCGCTGCTTTAAATACCATGTGGAGTCTTTTCACAGAGCTCTTCCCCCTTTTGCCTTCCGGGGAGGGGTTAACGGACCAAAGGAAGCCCGACTGGAGCCGAAGAGATGAATATCTGCAGGGGAGGGGAGTGCAGATGATCGGGGGTTTCTGCTAACAGCCTGCTGTAAGACCTTCATATGGGATTTTTATGTCCATCAGATGGAACTCTGGCATATGTGACACATTTCACACCTCGTCCTGCGACTTTTGTTTGTGTTATTTATCTTTCTAAGTGCGTGGCGATGGCTGGGATGGAGTAGGGAAAACTTTCCAACGGAGAGTCAACTTGAAAGCTTCTGTGGTGGTAAGACACATTTTTATCAATTGGTAAACCAAGTTGTTTTTTGAAACATAAAAGATTCATTGATACCTGGAATTTCCAAACATGTGGGACTTTGTTTGAGATTTTTATGTTAGCCCTTGTACATTTATGATTGTAAATATTTATCAGAATAAACAGGCTTATTCTAGGATTCTTATTTTCAGAGCATCAGTAGAAGTTGAACTTATGTCAACTGTAATCAATCGATCATTGATTGATTGATTCAACTGTAATGGTTTGGTTTTGTCACTGTTAATTTGCAAATGTAAATGCAGGTGTTAAGCATACGTTCAACAAACTCATCATTTGTTGTTATGTAGCTTATAATTCATGTTTAAGAGACCATTGACTAACTCAGGTTATGCAGATTTAAGTCTGAACAAATGCAGACTTTTTGGTTTATTACTGGAGGGGGGGGGGGGTTGTTTTACATTGGATCCAATGTAGATGAAGGGACAGCTGCAAAATTTTCCAAAAAATATTGAATTAGCTCAGAGATCATCATCAATTTGTCAGAGTTCTTATACACATCAGATATTTTGTGTCTTCAGTTGTTCTTTTTCTCTTGCTGCGTTTCTGAACTATTGGATCAACTGAAACTATATATTCTGGCATATACACATTTCTAATATTGGTAGAATGAATCATACAGGGTCAAGCTTAATTCATATTCTGGTTGTTTTATTTGAAATTATGTATGACGTCTTTAATTTGTTCACCTCAATCAGAGCGCAATTCCAAAGCCACGTTATTGGCCAAGTAGACTAAATTGAGATTCAAAGGGTTTATTATCATATGCACAGTAAAGAAACCTCTTTCCCTTTCCCTTCTTCGTTTGCTGTCCACCGAATGCCAAACAATGTAAATTCTAAGTATAAAAATAGATAAATAGTACAAAAACAAAGTAATATAAAAGGAACATAAATTAAGCATAAATAAAACAACAATGAAACAGTGCAAATATAAATGTAACTACTGCAATTATGCATGTGCAAACTTATGTGTCATTAATGTGCAATTCTAAAATGCAGTCCCTGATTGTACTCCTATCAGCTTTTTAGGGGTTTGACGGCAGTGGGGAAGAAATGCAAGGTACTCCCATATTTAGTGTTAACTTTAATGTACATAGCACTGTCGCCTCACAGAGAGAGGGTAGTTTGATTCCAGGGTCGGCCCCGGGTTCCTTCTGTGTGGAGTTTGCATGTTCTCCCCGTGTAAGCGTGGGTTCTCTCCGGGTTCTCAGGCTTCCTCCCACATTCCAAAGACATGCAGGATGGGGATAGGTTAATTGATGACTCTAAATTGCCCATAGGTGTGAATGTGAGCGTGAATGGTTGTCTGTCTCTACATGTCGGCCCTGCGATAGACTGTCCAGGGTGTACCCTGCCTTCCCCCAATGACAGCTAGGATCGGCTCCAGACCCCCCGCGACCCTGGATACAGGATAAGCGGTAGACAATGGATGGATGGATGGACTTTCATGTACATTGTCTGTCTCATCCTTTATTCCTATGTATTAAGCCCCTAAATGGTGTACGTAGCTTTTTGCACAGAAATCCATATGGATGTGTCTTGATATGTTTAAGCCAATCTTTTGGCAAGAAAATTGTGACAAAAAAAAGCTGCTGCCTCCATTTATAATATGAATCACATATTTACATAGATTATTCATTTAGACACAATGGCTCTTTTCATGCACACTTACAGCGTTTTCGGCGACAAGATGTGACCCAAGCAAATGTCTGTCTCATCCTTGTGCTATTCCCTTTGAAATTTGATAATGGTTGAAATAAACAAACATACATCTTCTGTAAGTCCAATGGTTTCAATTGTATGTCATTTTGCTTTCTTGAAATTGTGATAATTATGAACAAAATGGCAGTCTAAAAATTCACTTATAAAGTACAATTTACGATGTGCATTAGTAGCCAGTGTAGAAGAAAGGAGCAAATGTGCAATTTTGAGACAGTCACGCAAATTAGCGAGTTTCAAAGTAAGCAAGCAATTGTCTTACAAGTAAAGCTAGCGTAACAACTTAGCCACACCGATCTAAATTAGATGACATTTGGCCCTATAAAAAAAAACTATCAACAGCCATCATCCTAAGGCACTTACGAGGCGTTGTCACACGTTGTGATGTAATAATTAGAAAAATAAATGCGTACATTTATGGGAAGTTCTGTGACTTTATAGTAGCAAATTTGTTACTTTTTTTCTCTGAATATTGCCCACCTCTCTTGTCTCCGTTCCCCCCCCCCCCCCCCCTTTAGTGGCCATAATACACGTCATACAAATTGCATTTAAGTTCTAATTTGTGTGTTGCATGCAAGATTCAAGATTCAAATTTGTATTCACACACAGTAGAAACATAGTTCACAGTCAGCAATTCAATTCTTATTTTGCAGTTTTCCTTCAAACAGTGACCTCAAATATGAAAGAAAAGAATGAAAATATATACTAAAAACTATACTAAAGGTATAAATGGATAAAAATATGTACAAAAGAACAAAAAGGATTCACAGTCAGTGCCGTTTAGCAGCCATTAATGAATAGGTTATGAATATAGTGCAAATATGAAGTTATGGATATAAATATAAAAGGATATAGTGCAATGAAGATAGTGCATGGTGCAAATATACAGTTCACAGAGTTGGTTTGAATGATGACAGTCATTCAACAGCCCGATGGCTTGTGGATACAAACTGTTTCTGAGTCTTGTCCTTTCATGAAGTTTTACCAAAATAAAGTAATTAAAACATTTCACTGAATTCCATGATGTGCTGAGAATCAGTTTTTGTTTAACATTGATTGCATGATGTAATATGATATCAGTGATAAGCGAAGGAACCTGATGCAAAAGAATAAATTACTTCCTGACAGCATAGTCGCATAGTTGTCATGCAGTTTTAATTATATTCTGAAACGTATTTATTTCAGCCCAGTTTATTCATGGAAACAATCTTTTTTTATTTATCTTGGCGACTTAGCTGAATTCTGTGTATTGTCTCCAGTTTGCTGTCTTAAGTTTTACTTGTAGGTATCAGCTAAAATCAAAATATATGATATGGTATAATGATGTTTATATGGGGTTTATATAGGGTAGGTTCAATTCTGAATGTTTCATTTTTTTATTCCTTTAAATTATTTCCAGATATCAATCCCCACATATGCTATCAAACAAATATTTAATATTTATTTATTTAATATTTAAGTAAAATTATGTTTATTTAATTCCCATATTTGATTTCCCTTAAAGACTAACATGTACCCTCACTTCTCTCATAGATAGTCTACAATCTGACTTTGATGAGCAGCATCTAGGGAACAGACTGCTAGGGACAACATCATAAACTGATTATGACACTGTGTTATTATTTCCTGTAAGTGACTGTCAGTCCTCTTCACATAACACATTTCCTGCCAGGATACGACAGCTCTCCTCCTCTCTGTTTATATGGGTCTGTCATTGTGTTATGTGCTGTACGTCTCAAGTATTCACTCAGACCATGGTGTATATCAACATTATATGATTTATATCCATCCTAATAAATGCAGTCATTGTACTTCAAGTTGCTTTGGATAAAACATTGATATAGGATCATATGAAGTTATAGGGTCTTTTTGTAATTTTAGTAATTATTCTTATTGGAAACAATTGTTGAATCTACCAAGTAAATATCTGAGGACAGGGAAGAAGACGAGGCTAAAAAGGCGTCAGACAGAGCAAACAATAGGAGCAGTCAGATAATCAGACCAGACCAACCTGAAGGAAAACTGTGAAATAATACCTGAAACTGTCCATCCATTGCAGTTTACAGCACAATTTCCTTTTGGTGCACTCATTTTCAGTCTCATAAAGTGGTTTAGGAAATATGACTACACTGCTGGCCTTTTTTTTTACTCCTGTTTCTTACATTGTCTGACATTGTTCTAGGGTTTCTGCAGGTTCCAACAAGGTAAATATAAGGCTTTTCTAGACCTTTTTAAGACTATTATAAATGCAATTTGAGACCCACGTTCATACTGGCAAAAAAGTAGGAAGAAGTCCCAGAATTAAAACATTTACATTTACATTACATTACATTTAGGGCATTTCGCAGATGCTTTTGTCCAAAGTGACTTACAATAAGTACATTTGTCAAAAGAAAGAAACCACAACATAATATTTGCTGATAAAGTAAGAAAAAAGTAAAAACAAGTGCTAGGTCCTCGTCTGAGTAAAGTAGTAGCTGTTCAGCCAACATACCTTAAGTGTTGAACTTGGGAGGTGGATAGTTTCTTTCCTTTTGCTCATTTCATTTGTATTGTACGATTTCAATGTTTAAATTTTATCCTTTTTTAAAAAAACAATTTTAAGTTTGAAGAGAGAATTCAAATCCTCACACTTGTCTTGTCTCTCCCTCTCTTGTGTTATCAGAAATCGACAACCCCTCAGCAACTGCCCACCATGAATGCCTCCGCCATGCCACTCGCCAACAACACCCCACTCTGCTACTCCATCAACAGCCCTCCATTCAACTACCAGCATACCATCGCCTCGGCCTACTTCTCCTCGGTCTTCAGCACGTTGGGCATCACCTCCAATTTCATCGCCTTGGTCGTTCTTATCAAGTCCTTCCAGCGGACTCACAGCCGCTCGCGCAACTTCCTGATCTTCCTGGGCGGACTGGTGGTCACCGACTTAATGGGTCTCCTGGTCACTGGCTCCATCGTAATCACCTTCCACGTCACGCACTTTAATTGGCGGCAGTTAGATCCACACTGCCACTTCTGCAACTTCATGGGCATGTCGATGGTCTTCTACGGACTGTGTCCGCTGATGCTCGGCGCCGCCATGGCCATGGAGCGCTTCATCGGCATCAACTGTCCCTTCGCACGCACCACCAGCATGCCCAAAAGGCGGACGGTCTACATGGTGCTGATGGTGTGGTCAAGCGCTGGCAGCATCGCTCTGCTGCCCCTGACGGGCATCGGCAGCTATCACATGCAGATGCCCGGCTCCTGGTGTTTTTTCAACATCAGCGCCGAGGGAAAGGACATGGCCTTCTCACTGCTCTTCTCGCTGGTCGGGTTGATCAGCCTCGCCGTGTCATTTCTGCTGAACACGGTGAGCGTCGTGACCCTAATCAAGGTGTGCTGCGGACAGGATCGGAGCCAGCGTCGCAGGGACTATGAAGTGGAGATGATGGTTCAGCTCATCCTTATCATGGTCATCGCTTCCATCTGCTGGTGCCCCCTACTGGTGAGTTTGCCCATTTAAGCTCTGCATGTAATATGTTTCCGACTGATCTTATGCTGCTGCTCGTTCATGAGGATGATGAGGATTTGAAGTTCCTCAAATGGTAGCCTACCAGATGATGCTGGTAAGAATAGGGGAAAATACAAGTTTAAAAAAAAGCCCCTACAATGCCTGCAGTGGAATGATAATCCTCTAGAGGGCAGAATACATGTCTCAGGTCATATACAACAGGTTTTTAAGGAAAGTATTGATCATGTTGTTAAATAGGTCTCAGGAATCCAGGTAGCAGATATGATACAAATGGGTGAATGTGTCTTCTTTGACTGCAGGCTGGTCACTCAATATTTATGTTTTCCAACATGTATGGCAGCATTTTGAACATTTTTAGCAATCGACTATAAATATCTTTGAATATCCACCAGAAATATAACAAAGCACACTGACTTATGGTGTCCCCCGAATTAGGGATTTCTCAGGTAGCTAAAAGCACCCGACCGTTCTATCTGTCCAGCTGTGGTTGCTACCAGAATCATCCTTCAAAGGCTCCTCGAACCATAATGAGGCATCACAAATTCCTCAGCTCCTTTTCTCTGCCTTCCCTCTATATGCTTCATTTCTCCTTAGCAATGCAGCTCCCTAACAAGTTGATCTGAAAGACTTCTGATTTTTACCCTGCAAGAAGGCCTCTTAATGCCTGTAGTTGAGATCACACATCTCAGCTTTAAAGCATGGGTGTAATCAGTGCCTTTTAAGGTAAATCTCCAGTTATTGTTGGATTTTTACTTCTGTAGCTCTACTTCTAGTGTGGTTCTGTCTGCCGCAGTATTGCACTCAAAAATGTGTTTGTTGGTAACATGCCAACATCACTGAAATTAGGTCCAAGAATCATTAAAAAAAAGTGAATGTGAAGATAGAACCATTGTAAACACAAGCAGTATAAACGTGATATCATCAAACCTATTTTTAGGATTCTGAGATTTATTGTCCATAATAAGAAGTTATCATCACCAATGAGACAAGCTACAAAAATATAACCTAATTTGTAATAAACTACCATTTTCCTGTGAGTATTTGAATAAGGCTAATAACTGTAAAAGAAACATACTATAAACTAATTACACAACCACCTCTCCATCCATGACCCTCCCTCTTATTTGTCCCAGTGTATCTTAAATAAAAAAATGGGACTGTGATTCAAATTATACAATAAACGTAAATCCATGTGTAGACAATTTTGTGTAGAATTTGTTTGTGCACCATTCAATTCAAATTATCTCATGGAAATACATGACATAACCACAACCTCTTCATAGACCTCTTAGGAGGTTGCTAATTGAGAACTTCAATTATGAACACATGGACTTCAAATTGATCACATCAGTGTAAGGAACAGAAGGGCCAAGGCAATCTGACTGCATCAAATATGTTTCTGCAGTCCTGTCTAACCTCAGTTGTTTGACACCTTGCACAGATATATATTCTGCTGAGTGTGGTGACGGCTGATCCCCTAAGAGAAGAGATTGTTTTGTTCTACATACGAATGGCCACCTGCAATCAGATATTTGACCCCTGGATATACATCATGTGTAAAGTATCCCGAATAAGGCGAGTAAAAAGTAAAAAAAAAAGTGCAGAAAGGTTGTTACAATAACACAGCATCCCCATAG
Source organism: Chelidonichthys spinosus (assembly GCA_029853015.1). Lineage (NCBI taxonomy): Eukaryota > Metazoa > Chordata > Actinopteri > Perciformes > Triglidae > Chelidonichthys > Chelidonichthys spinosus. Next base: position 21,315,223 of record CM056826.1, read on the forward strand.
CAACTGCTAACCCCATCATACCTTTGGGCTGTGGTTGGCCGGCTAATGAAACTAATGGATGGACTCTACAACACAGTTTAATCGATGCCTTGCCGTTTTCAAACTTTTACTCATAAGCACATTGGCAGCATGCTTCACAGTGGTTGGTTTTTGCTGTTGCTATGTTCACCTCATTCCATTCGGAGTCATTTAATAAACATTTCATTTGAGAATGTTCTGCTCTTTTTCATGTCTGTTTATTGCACTTGGGCCTGCTTTGAGTCACTGAGTCAAAACGGTGACTTTTTGTGACTGAGAAAAGTTTTCCTAACTAAACCTGTGGTTTGCACTTCATCTCAACACTTGCACGCAACCATTACAATGAAGTGGATGTATACAATTGTTTCCTCACACTACTTGGGTGTAACCCACAGACTGGGTTTATTTGGCATCAGCTGCATTTGGGACAGGGAAAAAAACAGTCGAGTGAGGGAGGAAAAATTCTGAGAAAGAAAGTTGCTTAGTTCCACTAACACCAGATGTATGCAGTTGCTATGACAACAAGTGAACTCTACAGCTAGCATCTTAGCCCAACCGCACGATCAATAAACGCATAAGATGACAATTTGGCCCATATAAAAAAAACAACAACAATAACCATCAACAGCCATCACCCTAAGGACCTTAGAGGTTCACATGTTGTGATGTATTAATTAGCAAAATATATGCGTACATAGCTAGAATACATGCCGGTTGTTAGCATCGTAATCAACTCGCAAAATTGCCACTTTATGAACTTGCAAATTTGCGACTTTTTTTCTCTAAATATTGCCCCCCTCTCTCGGCTCCATGTTTTCCCCCTAATATTACAATAATTTTCCTTTTGTCCCAAAACGCTGTCGTACTGGGCTATTGCTAATGCTTATTTTATTATTTATTATCTCCTTTCAACTCTTTTCAACAATCATTTGCTGTCTGATGATTTGGGTCTCCTCAATTATTTCTATGCCTCTTCTTTCCTATCATCCTTATCCTCATTTCTATCCCTTCAACAATAGGTCTTTATTGCACAAACTGTGCTTTCCGGAGGTCCCCTCCAGATCAAATACCTCCTGCTATGGCTACGCTTCGCCACCTGGAACCAGATCCTGGATCCGTGGGTATACATGCTGTTTCGAAGGGCGATGCTCAAGAGAATCTTCCCCCGCTTCGACTGGTCTCGCGGCTCAATTATGACTATGAATCGATCTATCAGTGACACCGTACGGAGGTTGACACGCTCTTCACTTGGGAGCACCCCGGATCCAGCTGAAACAGGAAAGATGTAGAAATCTAATGCAACAGCCGCATCTACGTTGACGCCTCCCGTTTGGACGTGAGTTATTGCAGCAGCCCAAGTGACATCATTGGGGTTATAGAATCGGTTATAGAATGAGTTTGACTACATTTTCATGTTAACTGTGGTCAGGATTAGAAACACGATTGCATGAATAATCTAAAATAATTACATTTTTTTTATTGCATACCACCAAAATATTAAACAGTATTAGCAATGGCACTTTAATTAAGAGCAAAATATGAAGAGACTTTTTTTTAATCATTTTGTATGTATCGAACCCTTTTCTGATTTACCTGAAACTGTCTTTACATCCCTACTGTGGGAAGTACCAGTTAGATCTATACACCCTTGTTATTACAAGTCTTCATTGCCTCCAGCAACCATTTCTCTGTAATCATTTAATAAGGTTTGTTTATGCAAAAGTTATTTTACAGTCATTTATTTTGCATTTTATCACCGTCAGGAGACTGTGAGTGAGTGTGCACCTCTATGTCTGTCCGAGGCTAATCTGGCGTTCTGATGCAGCATACTGCATAATGTTTCAGATAGTTGTGGCTGCATGCTCAAGGGCCTCTCGCAGTTGCTGTGACTCACACTTTTCCAAAAAATATTTTATTGCTTTGTTTTTTTTCTTCCTCCATTGACTGCCTGCTGACTTCGCATTCATTACGCTTAACAATCCCTTAACCCTTAGGGGGCAGTTAACGATAATACAGTGTAATGGACATTCAGGTGTTTTAAAGTGAGAATGAATTAATCGTGTTTTCAGACTCATTCCAAGATCTTGTTCATGTTTTGTTACCAGTTACATCCATCACAAATCTTGAAGAGATGCTTCAAAGATGTTTTGACTAAAATGATCAGACTGATAAACACTTTTTAATGTATTTAATGTTTTGGTGATTCATGCTAATTAAACTAAACATTCCATCCCAAATAAAATATGTACGTAAACCCTGACAATGCAAAGTTAACATTGTCAGCTATAGAACAATCTTCCTCACTGTCAACTTCAGAAATGTGAACAAAATGTAATAGTATTAATTTAATATGTATTGCAGGTCATATTTACACAAATAAAATAAATCCATATCTGCTAAATAAAAACAATACCTGACTTAGCTATTCAGTGTTACTCATATAAATATCTGAGAAAGTGTAAATTCAGTGTATTTATAAATATATAATATTACTTATAGGAGTGTGTTGAGCAACCTGTGGGGGATAAAAAGGATAAAGGATTAAAATGCAAAAGAACCAAACTCTTAAATTGGCTTTTCTGTTAACTTGACAACGACGATTTCAACCTTTTTTAGATACAATCTTAAATTTTTCAGGTCTTCGTAAAGAGGTGTTATCATATACTAAGTGTTGAACCAAAAGTTCTGGTGTGGCTGTAACAGGGTAGCCAGAATGAGTGAGGACGAGTTAAACTGTATTTCAGTGTTTACTTGTTTACATCTATTCAAATATGACTTTGTTGACATTGTTTTGTGAGCCAGAAAGCATTTAACGATTAAAACGCCAACATGTATTTCACAGTAAATACTTTCCAGTGTTGAGACAGAAAAGCACATTGAAAGTATAGTGATACTGAAACCAACGGGACTAATAGATTAAAATTCTCTCCTTGAAATAAATATATATTTCCTGTGAATTTATGGCAAAATTGGTAAGATTGTGAATATGTAATACAATGTAATTATAATATTAGTGGGCATGAAGACCATCATATTTTTCAGGCAAAATTGCTGCAGGAAACGACGGGAAAAATGGCTTTGCACATAGAAACTATTTTTTTTCAGTGGGAATTTTGGGTGAACTTCTTGTTTGATAGTAATGATCATGTGGGAAAAATGTGAATGGCAGAGCATCATCGTTCAGCTGGGGATTTTACCCCCTGGCATTCATTCTCAGATGCTTCCTTTTTCCGATGACAATGTGATTAATGTCTGAAAACACATTTGTTGCAAGTCGAAGTTCAGATCAGCTGAGAATATTGAAACTTAAGTTTCAATTGCATTGGGTCCTTGTTTTTTTCAAAAAGAGTGAAACACATCTATGTAAATATAATGACAACCTGTTTGCAAATATCTTAACTTGTATAAATAAAACATTCTGACTTTTTGATGACCCAAAAAAGACAACTTGTTCCTCATGTTTTCTCCCAGTGGATCTCCATCAAAGGAAAAGAGGTTTATTGTAGCTTATCTAACATTCCGTGATAGATGGCTGGCTGATTGTCCACTGTTTTGCAGTTGTGTTTCCTGACACATTGTTAACATATCCTTTGCATGATGGTCTATAAGTATGAGAAGGGCTCCTCCCCTCGCTATTAAGATAAATATCTACATTCTACCATTCTTGACGTCTCCAATAGCTCCCCATACATCAAACAAAAACACATCGGGGAAAGCGAAATCTCCCAAAACAGAGTCCAAGGCCTCTGCAAAGTCATCGGGGTTCTTCTTGTCTTTGCCGGCTTCCACGATGGTGGTTGCTGCAGAAAGGAATGGATGATCCCGGTTTACTACAATGCTACTACAATGTGCTCCAACTCTAAAGATTACTCTTTACTTTCTCAGCAGCCAAAGACAAAACGATGCACCAAAGATTAATTTAAATGTCCCATCATCAAACTTTTACCTCATGAAATTGGCCAATTAATAATATGCTTTATAAAGGATTTGGGAGAAACCTCAATTATTTCAAACTGTATTTATGAATACATGATAAAATAATGTGCACAGCTTACTTCATCATGTTGCGAAAGTACATTCACAATCTCCCAAAAAAGTGTATATTGTTGTTACTTTGATGTTGGAATGACAAATCAGCTATTCAGGTTAATCAGGGTGACAAATTAAATGGAACCCCCAAAATGAATCAACTGACAATTTACATCTGTTGTTTCAATACTATCTCAGTGTGTACGTATAGTATTTGTGTTCCTAAAGATAGTGTATGTGAATAAAAGGATTGGCTTGGATTATCCAGTAACAAGGTAAGTAACCTTGTTAGTAACAACCCCCCCATATACACACACACACACACACACACACACACACACAATAGGTTTTTCCCAAATTCCGTTGTTGTTTTCCATTGACATTTTTCATTATTCTATTTTTTATAATTAATGATAACTTTTTCAATCAAATGGTGTCTAATCATGTGGATGATGAATCAAACCATCAAATCTCTATCGGTATTGCTCCCTCCGTCAAGAAGCACTGAATACTAAAGACAGAATACCAGAACTCAAGGGTCAAAAAGGTTTACGGGAAATAAGTACTCCAAAAATGTACATGTACTTTATGACTCCCTAGAGGTCCACTTCATCATTATAGAGTTTTGTGGTGACTATAGATTCTGAAGTGGGCTGGCCTATCTCAGCATTCCAGAGAGGCACTGAGCGAGGTCCATCTAAACCTCCTTGATCTTCTTGTGAACATCTGTCCGAGCAGTGGCTCACGTTCTCACATCCAAATGTGGACTCAAAGGTGGTGTCTATTTTAAGGGTGGGCGGTCTTACCCAGCTCCAAGTCTCTGATGCCCATGTAGCTCTCCAGCAGGTCATCAACCATCTTCGTGGCCCGTTCTTCGAACTCGTTCTGCTGGCAGGACAGAGAGGAAAACACAGGAGTGTTAGTGATGGTGAACGTGGTGTTCACTCTAGCTCTAAATATGGTGATGCAGACTCTCGGAGCGTTCCAAATCACGTAAGAGCCAATAATACCTTGGGCTATTGTTTATCACTTATCTTGGCGTAATATAAATACATGGAAGTTACAGATGAAATTGAGTATTGCTGGTAAGTACTTTGTCGTCTCGATATGATCGGTGGATTATCATCATAGTTCCTTGTAATGTGAAACATCCTGCAGTCAAGTGTGGGAAGTAAACATACCTTTGTTCACAGAGGTGAAAAAGACGTTCGGTGTGTGTGTGTGTGTGTGTGTGTGTGTGTGTGTGTGTGTGTGTGTGTGTGTGTGTGTGTCCAGGACTTGAAACTCACCACTTCCTGAACTGTAGCAGCACCCTTGGAGCGAAGACGCAGCGTCTCCTTCCCGTTCACCATTTTGCCCTCAGTGGATTTTGGAGCTCTGGTCCTCATTCCAATCATGTCTAACCACACACACACGCACATACACACACAGGATGCTAATAAGTCAAACTGAAGAGACATTTTTTAAATAGTTTACTTTCAGTAACCCACAAATATATTATTGTTAGCACATTTAACAAAGACGAAAGCAAGGCACCATAATTCCCTTTTGTTTTGATGTGTATTTCTTGTCTCACAAATAAAAGATAAGATAAACCATTCAACATGTTTTCATTGGACAGACGGTTAATCATCCACCACTACTGCTACTTTTAAAACATGAAATATTGTTTCAAACACTAATGCTGGGTGAAGTCATTACAATATATTTAGAGTGAAATTTCAGCATACATTTTGTTCAGCATGCATCCCGTCCCCATAAAAACAAAATGTTGAGGCCTAAGTTGCGTCGATATTATTTCTGTTCCACGGATTCTCTTTCATGGATTTGCATCTGTTGCCTATTTTTAACATTGTTTGTGTTAACAACATTAACGCATCCTGTGAATCAGATACTGAGATCTATCAATGTTACTATGATGTCTCCCTAAGCCTCAGTTATTAAATCAATTGTGTTCTTGTTTCCTGTTTTATTTTGTAATTTCCTGTTCCATGTACTAAACCTCTCCTCTTGTTTCAGGTGTCTTGACTCCCCTGTCCTCTTCTGTGTTCCCTCCTGATTGATTGCCTACCTGCACTAATGAGTCTCACCTGTGCCTCGTTGTCTCCCTGCATTATTAGGTCTGTGTTTTCCCCTCTCTCCCCAGCCACATTCTCTTTGTTCCCAGTGAGAAAGCTGTCTAGCGTTGCTTAGTTTCTTCTGGTGTTACCAGAGTTGTTTCTGTGTGGGTGTGAGTTTGGGTATCATCCACTCCTGTGCACTTCATTTTTGGAAAATATAATTTGTTTTGTTGGAAAAAATCAGGGGTTCTTATGACAAAAGAAGCACAAAAAAGCCATAAAAATAAGAAAATAATAACAAAAAATTATATCTATTGTTAGGACTGAAGTTGTTGAAAAGATTTGATGCATTGAAAGTGAGAACAGAGGGACCGTTTTTTAGGTAAAAAGCTTGCAGCTAACAGTGCTAGCAGTGGTAAAAAGTGCTAACAGCCGCAATCAATGGCCAAGAGCTAATAGTGGTAAGCTTGTCAGAGCTAGCCGGTGTGATGCGCCAACATGCACGAAGCATGTGCGGCCGGTGACGTCATTTAGGACGTAGCACTTCCTCAAAGAGTCACTAGCACAGCTGTAGCTCTTGTTATGATGCGGAATGCTTAACTTTCTTTCTCAAGCGGGTATTTTGAGTACACGCCTTAGGGTCAGTGAGAAAATGCGCATCTGCTTCTAGTATCCGTGTTGTTGATTACTAAAGGGAATTGAACCCTTTCCTGAGGAATGTCAGAGGTTAGCATTAGCTACGTCACGCACATTATTCTCCGGAAGCAGCTACCTTATTTTTGTTACCCCCTAAGCTACTTTATGTGACCTTTTAAAAACTGACGTGGAATATTACATACAATTGATTTAATTGGATAATCAATAGTGTGGAATCAGACCTTAAGCTTACTGTAGCTACACTGCTCATGGAATTGAATGTACAATGGTAACTGCATTTAAAGGGTTGGAGACTATGGCAATATGTTTTCTTTTGAATCTTGAGTTGCCAAAGTGAATTCCTAACAGCTACTCCTGTTTAAGGTCCCAATCACACAGACTTCAAAAAACAACCTTCAGGCAAAACAGCTGATCAGCCTGTGAACCAGGTGACCAAATGTGGTTCTACTGTTGGATGAGGATGAAAGAAAAACCCCACACAAAAGCAGATGTTTTAAGTTCAGAGCACACTGAAAAAAAGATGTAGTTCATCATAATAATATGTTCCTATCACTTCTTCTGGCATCAAAACAGGAAGCAACTGGTTAAGAAGTAATTTAATTGGCTATGTACACATTTATTTTCAGGTCCTTTCCAAATGTGTTTTCTGTTGAGTTGTTTTTCATCTTGAATGCAGCAGCTCACAAAATCAAAACTTTTAAGTGGACCAGGATGAGTTTGAAAATCTGCAGTTACAGTGATTATTAGCCTGTTGACCTTGGATTTGACTTCCTGTATGATAAGTGAGGATGTGGACTCCAAATCCACTCTGAAAAGGGAACTGCCTTTTTTTCCAGGTCCTAAACCGGATGCCATAAATATGCCACTTAAAAGGGGGAAAAAGGCATCCTCATGGTAAAAGAGACTCTCTTGGGGATAAAAGGTCACATTTTTGGTAGGGTTATGGTTAGCAATTTTGTTATTTTTATCATTAATCTGAGGGAACATAGGGTAGAGGGAACAAACACTGATTGGAAGCAATTTGATAAACAACACGTGATACCACTCAACAATGTTTTATGATCCACAATTCAATGTAGAGAAGAAGATCCAGGTCAGAGAACAACTTCCCAATGGGAAGACGTACCGGTAGAAGTTGCAAATCATGAGTTGCCTGCAAAGCAGAAACATTCTAAAGGGTAAAAACTGTAAATAATATTCCGATTGCTTTCAACCAACATTCCTGACAGACTTTGGGGTGTATGTTTATAGTTACCACTCATCATCTGTTGTGCACATGATAATGAAGCATTGAGAAACCGTTTTCCACTCACCGAAGGCCTTCTTGGGCCCCACCAGGCGGAGAGTGAAGGGAACGCCTCGCGGTTGCTCTTTAAGCATCTTAGCCACCTCATAGTGTCGGCAGCCTACAATGCTCTGATCGTTGATGGCCTCGATGTGATCGCCAACACAGACCGTCTTCAGCTGGTCTATGGTGCTGCCTTCCTTTATTCTCTGAAAAAGAAGAGATCGTGAGGTTTCCCAGTCTGGAGCGACGGGGCTCGCCCTCTTTATTTCTTCCTTCTCGCTCACCTTGATGAAGGCATATCCAGCTCCGTTGTCTGTGATGGTGAGGCCCAGCGCGTCTTCCGTCTTCGTCACCTCCACCTCCTTGGTTTCCCCTCTGACATGAGCAAAGATGAAGTCTTCCAGTCCGATCTGCCCCCCCAGGAGCTTCTGCATGTCCACTTTATGGGAGTTGAGGGTACAGAACAGGATCTAAAGGGGAGGAAATGGAGCAAAAACGTTGTTTTTTCTGATTTACATTTTCATTTCATTTTACATTCTGATCATTATTGCGCAGAAACCAATAATTTATGCAAAAGTGAAAAACAAATTGAGGTATCAGATTGTTGATGATCTTTTATATCACCTTATTCAATTACAAACTATGAGATTTTCTTCTGCTGTGCTGTATAGAGATTAAACAGCAGAGGGCAGCAGAGCCAACGATTTGACAATCTTAAATTTGTATATATAATATATATATTATATTTTTAAATCTATATATTTTTGTATTATTATTGTAATGTGATACATGTTGGTCTATCATGTGTGTTCTTAATTGTAAACTGCTACTGGATGCTGGATCTATTTCCATTAGCACATAAGCTGCATATGTGGCTCATGGTATTTTTATGGTTTAGAACTATCATGGCCTTTGTTTTCTAAATAACATGTTTTTGCAAAATCTTTTTGTTTGGTTTTCAGAAAGGTTAAAGTTCATGTTTGACTTTGTAATCCATAACGGAAATTCAAGATAACCCGAGTCGACTGTTATCTCACTTGGAAGAGTTCCTGTTTGATATTGCTTACAGCAGTTGTCCTGGCAGGGGAAACGGTCTGACTGCAGTCCAAGGTCTTCTCCGGCATCCAGTTGTACTGTCACTTTATGCTGTTCAAGCCACAGGAGGTCAAGGGAACTGCTGAACGTCTCACTATCGCCAACTAATTGCCTGATCTTTCCCATAGAAAGCTTGTACCTTTTGATTTCTGGCTGCAGTTCAAGGTCTTGTAGATATACAGGACACTGAATCAAAAATCAGAAAATCATTTAATTGTTCTATTCTAGATACGTTTTTTTTTTTTAAATTGACATACATTGAGAAAGACTTGAAAGTCTCACAGAATGGAAGATTAATTTCTACTTTCTGTTATAATGTAAGGCTCCCTCCCTTGCATTGTGTACTTACTGATTATTCTTTCAGGATGCCTGGAGATTAACCCAGGACACACACTTGGCAGGGTTTACTGCTGTGCTACCACGTGGCTTACATGTATGATAAGTTAAACAAATTCACAGTTTTCTTTCAGACATGAGAGATATCATGCTTATATCATTTGTACATATATTTTTATTTAATTATATATATATATATTGTTATCTCATTAGTAAAAAAAAGTGTGTCAATTGAATGCATTGTATGTAATTGTGCTTCGGCAACACATTTCAAATATCATGCCGATAAAACCTTGTGAATTTTATTTAATTGAAATGTATATTCATTCTGCAGATAGAGAGAACCCCCTTTGCTGTGAGGTCATTCTGGGTAAGATTAAAATGTTTACAGTGAAAAGGTAATATTAAAAGAGACCTGCATTGGTGGTTAATGGAGTCGACAGTGAACTCCTAAAGTTAGATGTTAAGAATTTGGGAATCATATGCAACACAAGGAAACAGGCCAATACATAAGGCACAATCACAGCTGATAAGATCAAGGTTAGCTCCTATGAAATGTACAGCGGTCTGTATCCCTTCATCTCCCAATTATTCATGCCTGACGGGTAGTGAAACATGGATAAGCAAAGCCTTCGTGGTGGCCTTCATAACCGATAAGTATCAGATAAGACCAATGTTGAATGTTGCTCTGTTACTTAATATATCTTGGAGAACAATGAAGAACAGCACTTGGCTTACATCGATTTTAAAAAAGTGAAACTCTTTTTTTTCTGCTTGTATAATGTTAAACTGCACAAACAACCACAGTTTTGTTCAGTAAAGTGATTTCTACAGACCAAAAAATCAGTTGCCTACAACTAAAGCCCTCAACTTTCTGTTTCCTCCTAACTCTTTAGTTTCTCTATCTTTTTTATGTACTTCCATCTGGTATCTAAATAGCTTCATGACATACAGAAATGAAGCACAGTGATTAAATCTTTTAGTAGGATCCACCTGTCTTAGCTGGTGGCCTTTTGCTTGCGTGCAGCATTGAGAGCGGTATCAGTTTGGCCAACCCTGACCTACTAAAGGTTTAGTGACTAGACTAGTCACTAAACTAAGTATACTGGCCTTGAGGAGCTGCCTGCTGTAACCTGGACTGCAAACCACACACCTGATTCTCTAATGTGCTATTAATTAACTTAAAGTCCCATAATGTTGTATAACCATTTTGGAAATCTGATTAATCTGATGTGCTTGTTTAATCACTTGTTACAGCTAATTTCACTCGATACAGTACTGACAAAGTATTTTAAATGCATCTACATTTTTTTACGTAGTTTACAAAGTTCATTATACTAGATATGTGGCATATTTGGTCTATGAATACAATAGTTTTCTGGTTTCTTATGTGGATCTGGAGGAGCTTGTCAAGTCTGAGAAAATAACCCTTGTAATGTCATCGAAGATTATCTTGGCTTTAACTTCATAATTATAAAAGAAAACATGTGGGCATTCACGAGGCAAGAAGGGTCAAATTAAGATGTTTCTGATGTTTGCATCATAAGAAAATTTGAGTATTAGTATGAGCTGAAATGTAGCACTGCAGGACATAATGAAGACAATCACCTGTCAGATTATTCCCAATGAGTTTACACACAGTAACAGTCTAATTAATAAAGCATATGTTGAAAATTGGTGATATTTGGATCACAGAGAAACTTAACTTTTACTCAACTTTGTTGTTTGAAAAACTTTCAAAAGCAACATTTTCTTCACCTGGTTCTGTTTTGCTTTAAATTCGCTCCCCTTGCTGTATCTTGTGTTGTATGTGTGGTGTTTACTGACCGCATAACATCATCAGTTGTTTTGTTTCCATTATCGATCCTTGTCAAGGCACAGACGAGTACAAAGTCTGGCAGACAGTAGTGAGGCCAAATGCTCTTCAATAGTGCATCATGGAAAATAGCCTAGAATGGAAACCTAATACCTATTTGCAGCTGGCCTGCCAGACCAGAAATGCAAAAAAGGAATATCTCTTTCTTTTTCTAGTTTTATAATTTCTTACAAAAAAAACACAAATTACCCTAATCATGTTTAAATGCACCGTTTTTTTTAGTACCTCTGAAGGGGAAATGCTGAACACTTCCGCGATCTTCGCATACAGCTCCTTGACGTTGGTGAATCCGTGAATGCGGCCTGTTGGACTCCCGTGGGCCAGCTGGGTGTGGAAGATGAGCCTGGGTCGTGGGTACTCTGGTGGCCCCGGTGGTGGCGGCGAAGGCGGAGGGAGCGGAGGCGCCGTGGGCTCCGAACCCCCCTGATTCTGGCTCTGGTTCTGGGCCTTCTGCTCCTCCGCAGCCACCTCGGCCCCTGCTGCCTTGGAGTCCTGCGGGCTCATAGCATCCCAGTTCTGCATTTGGGCCCACGGCTCAGATATGGTCCTCCTCTGGGAGCCCTGGTGGTTTCGCTGCTCTGGCAATGAGAGGAACTCTGTCCTTTGCCACCGCTTTTGCTGACCAACCACCCGACCCAATAGTCACCCGGAGCTTTTGGATGAATTAGTGATGAGAGTAGCCTGGTAACAGTAGCTGGAAGAGGCCAGCCAGACCCTGCTGGGCGGAAACCCAACACCCTTTGAGTTGAGGACTGTATGTTACACCTGGAGCTCCTGACAGCTCAAGCATAGAGAACACACACAAAGGTTTCTTCGTACACACGTGAGTTAAGCCTCTAATCGAACACCAACCCTGAATATGTGAATCTCCCTCTGAATTGTGAAAATGGCCCACTTATCTGAAAAATGTGGGCCGCTCAGACATGGCCTTAGACAATGTTTGAGTATTGGAGGTAAGCTGATATCATTGTGTAGGGAGTAAGGTGCCCCCCCCCCCCCCCCCTTTGTTGGCCTCATTGAATGAAATGTGCTGTTACTCAGGTGAATCCCTGGTGATGCGCTGACCTTTTTGACCCCACAGACAGCCCACGGATACGAAAAGATGACAATCGCTTAACAGATGTTTTATTAGGTGTTTCCTTATACTGGCAAAGGTTTTAAATATCAGTTTCACGTCACTACACCAACATGTGCATGCACATGACTAGAAAGCCCTAAAAGAATACGAAACAACACAATATGTCTTATTCATGGATTCCTAGAACCAAATCTTGGAACAAAATGCTTTCATTTACAAGTGACAAAAAATGGAAATTGTGTTGTGAATAGACACATATTATATGTTGAATCTGAGACGGAGGGATTAAAACAGATAAAATAGTTAAATAATGGGGACTTTTCAACTCAGTAGCTTGAGCTATGTTGATTTAGTGGATAAACACCCAAACACTGAAGAGTCACCGTATTCCTATTTTGTTTGGCCATAATAGTCCATTGGCCTCAACAATTTGATTCGTCACACTGTTGTCCCCTGTGGTATATTACACACCATCACGCCAGGACACGAAAACATATTTTTCTCTATCAGATGTGGAAAATCCGCAAAATTTATGCTTTAAAATGCCATCTGGGAACATGTCGCCAACATTGTGCAACCATTGTCATTCCCTCCAGAAAAACACTTTGTCCATGCATTCAGGAATGTAGGAATTCATGGAACAAATGAGGGTCAAGATGCTCAAGTTGTTGACTTAAATGCCTGACTTTAAAACATATTATCCAATTAGAACGGCATTCAAAGTGTGCTACCATTACATCATGCTTTCTTGAATTTCCTTCGGGATCAATAAAGCAACAAAGTATCTATCTATCTATCTATCTATCTATCTATCTATCTATCTATCTATCTATCTATCTATCTATCTATCTATCTATCTATCTGTTTTGGAAATAGAAACTATTTTCCCGTTTGTGTACCATGTTGGAGAAAAGATTAATTATTGAAGGGCTGTACAATAACTGACAGTATGTGGGATGTGCTCCTTTTTACTACTTCATAGGCGTTTGCACACCTGCTGTAACGTGCACAGCTGCAGCTGTCCGTGCGTCATGGCCTCGTTTTTTTACAGGCCAAGGTGTTGTCCGCCTCCCAAGGTCAGAGTGTTTACACCAGCAGCTGATAGTAAGGATCTCACTGACAAAACATTCCTATTGCAACAGATAATAGACGGCAGAGGACTCTCTCTTCTACGCGCATAAAGATCTATACTTTCAAAAGCAAACAGATTCACAGATTTAGGCAACATCGGCGATAACCGACTGACTCTGGTTTCCCAGATGTGTAACAGGCAGTGCAAATATTTTTTGCTTGAACTCAGCTGTCATCATATTTGCTGAACCTCTTTTTTTAAGGAGACGGCTCCGAATTGCAAATTTTGTAGATAACTGAAAGACAAATTCTAATCTGTAGGGATTAATTTACGTCTGTTTGCTTTTGAAAATAAAATATAGATTGTTATGTATGCGTGTTTTGGGATGACTTTGCATGAAAACTGCAGATAAAAAGTAGCCTTCTGGCTAATTCTGGCACATTTACATAATTATTATTTTTATTATGATCATTATCACCTATAACCCCCCAAATATTTATAGCTCAACACATCTAAGCAATAATGAAAAATGTGAGATTCAAACAAGAATTGTATTGAATAGTTTCCTTACTCTGCAAAGGTTATGTATTGCAGCAAAGTACAATAGAAAGAACCAGAAAATGAAAGCGGCCATTATAATTTTGTTTGCAAAAGCGCATTTTAAATACGCCCTTCTTATGTGACTCTCGCCTCATTGGCTCAGGACGGATGGTGTGTAATTTTACAAATATTGACTACATCAAAGGTGAATTCAGGATCCGTGACTCAGACTGTTAATATTAGCAAACTGTGTTGTCGTTTAGGAATAAAAAGGATTTGCATCGATGAATAAACTGTTACTTTAATTCTATTTTACCTTTTGTATTGTTTTTTTTGGGGGTGGAGGGGTATCGGGAAATCTGGAAATAAATTTCCTGAATTTCCTGTCAGTTTCACCGTCATACAAATGACATCAGCCAATTAACACAATGCGCTTCTCTGAGTCATTTGGATCCTTGCGTAGTTCCCCACTTTGCCCAATTATCTAGCCAGGTTGCTGACTGATGAATCAACACAGAAAAGCCTCTTATTGCCTACGCATCCCCCCCCCCCCCCCTCCCCTATTGCATCACACTTCCTCATGAAGAGCGTGATTTCTTCTTCTCTATCCGCTTTGTTTCCTGCAAGGCCAGATGGAAGGGATGACCGTGGGCTGAGTGGTGTAGGCCAGATTGCGTGTGTGGGTGGTGTGTTAGCCGTGTCATATGACAAATAATACGCTGCCTCTTCTTTTCCTGGTGGCCTGGCGGCTCCTGAGTCAGATTTTTTCTTAAAATGGTAAGATTTGTACATTTTATTTTTTTTTACTTTCACTTGATAAGTAAGTTGTTTTTTTATCTTCGATCAAGGTCTCCAGAGTGGCAAAATACTAGAGAACTGTGTTTCAATAACCCACTGATTTGTCATGATGTGACATATCAATGACAAGTATTGAAATTGAATCACTAATATTCAGTACACATAAAGATTGTAAAACTTGGTCAGCTAACATCTAAGGTTGTAAATTGGACATCCTTCTCCATCAGCAATGCCACGATTATGTATTTAGGGAGCTTCACACGTCCTGATTAGCAACACTTTAATGAATTGTCGTAACAGGAAGCAAATCGTATAATATAAAAGCATGAGTCAATACACACCACCCTTCTGGAACATATTTAATTTTGTGAAACACACAAGGGAGTCACAAGTAACACGTGACAACATTGTGACTTAGCTTACAGTTTTAGCTTTGGCCCTTAAGGTCTGCTGATTTGCACAGCAGGTCTTTTTTTTTTTGTTGCCTTTTTTCTCTTGTTTTGTAGGTGAGAGACTTCACCCCTCATAAGCTTTCCTGCACATTACTCTGGTGCATTAAAGTGTTTCATGTTCTGGCATTGAGGATAAAAAAGTCACCAACTGAGTCACTGGCCTCCACTTTCCCTTGATAAGAACAGGGATACAAGTGCATTGGTGTCCTGGCTCATTATGATAAATGAGATAAGAATAATTTCACTTTTTGACTTCATGGGTGTTGCCCGCTATTGTGGTACTCTGCTTGTTCTGCCACAGCACTCTTTAGTTTAGGGGAATATCACTATTTATTTGGGTAAATTTAATATGAAAAAAATTAGCATACCCGGTATACTTTATTCCCCCAGTTACTATAGGTGCAAAATAGCAAGTTTTCATAAACCTGGTGAAATGCATATCTCTTTGTTTTATATAAGGCTTGTGCATTGTCCCTGTTTAAATAAAAATGACTAGTGTTTCTGTGATTACTACTTATATTATGGTTTAGCAGTATAGTATAGGTACACCCACATACAATACAATCCACTGTACGGTATGTAAAGCTGTATGTGAAGCAGCCCCACCCCTGTTGTCCCAGCAAGTTGTTTTCTCAGATTATTGCATAGTGTGGTTTGGCAAGGAACATACCACTTTATCTACAATGTGCATTCATCGAATTGTTTGCATGTAAAATATTAAAATCACATGACAATTCAGTCCTGGGTGTCACACCATTGAGCACAATAACACAGGCCCTATCTGTACAGTTATCAAGAAAGGGACAACCCAACTACCATATTAGGAGATGGGTGGTCGGTAAAAGCCAACTACCTAGTTCTGATTGGCGCACGCGTCTGACATGACCGTTTTTTTACACGTTGTCGCCGGCGCTGATTGGTCGGCTGACTTGGTCCGATTTGAGCTCATTATCTTAATCAGCCGTGGATGGAGTGAGAGGGGAGGAGAGGGGAAAAAAACGCCGAAGCTAAACAAGAAACGGTGGAGAGTCTGGCGTGGCTCGTCGTTTCTACACGAACCGGCGGACCACTGACTGACTGACTGGCTGAGGGGGGAAGAATGCTTGAAAACAAGAGAGAGAGATTGAAAACCTTCCTGCGGAAGATCGACGAGAAGGCCATCGTCCGAATCAAGCACTTCATGAAAGAGAGGTGAGTGGATGTGGCTAGCTTGAACCGCTATCTTTTTTTTGCCGGTAACCAACATCAACAGGGTGGATGATAACGGTTAGCATCTCTTTAATGATGACAACCTGTCTGATAATATAGTTTTATATCATGGAAACACAACGTTACTATTATACACTGAAACAGGAAATACGTCATTTAATTTAACTGCAATGTATTTAAATACACTACGTATTTGAATTAGAAGATGATGCTAGCAGGCTAGGCTTAAGATGGGTTGGCATTTAAATCACCCTTTAGCCAACGTTACAGTGGCACAGGCAGTTAAACTCGCTGTCACGGTATAATTGTTGACTTTGGGGTGAAAAAAAATATACAACCGGTAGTTGTAGATGATGGCTGTTGTGTGGGGCATCTTTACGACAGAAAGGGGTAACCGTTAATGCTACATTAGCACCAGTACTGGAGGATATACACACTGTGTACACTTTAGCATGAGCTTAACGTTAGCCTCGCTAGCATTGGTGACCCGAGCACCTGACGTCATTGGTGTGGCATACGTAAAGACAACACTTGGATAACCCCTATTTCAGGAAATTATTCTTGCTTGCAGAATTATGGCTTTTTATCTGAGGAAGTACGTGTATGGCTTTTCTGTGAAATGTTTGTACGGACACAGCTCAGGGGTTTTCATTTTGTAAACCGTTATTTCTTTTCACATTGGGACCCTTTCCAAGAGCTCCAATGATTGACCCACATTTGTCCAGCAAAGTGGTGTTTTTGTTTGTGTCTTGTAGCTGGCTAATCTATTCCAGGCAGCGTAAATAAACAGCATTACATATTTGTAGAGTGGCATAAAAGGGGAAGCCAATCCAGATCTGGTCGGTTTCTTTATATCTCGCCTGGGCCTCCTGCTCAGAAATCATGACTTCTTTCACATTGGCCTTTTTGTCCTTTCGTGGATGATCCAGAGAGGCTTCAACAACACTCGCATCTTTTTAAACATGCACACACACATATTGTGTTACCCCCCAGGACACACACACTCGTCGCACATGGGACAAGCAGGTCTACGTTTCCTAGAAAAGACTATTTTTAGCTCCCGTGAGTCGACCACAGGTGGTACATGGTGTTACATAAATGCTCCCTACATCTCGCAGTGGTTTGCCTTCCACTTTTCATCCCCATAGATAGCCATTCGCTGGAGTACAAGAGCCCTGCCTATCAGACATGGCCTGCTGCTTATCGGCATAGTCATGATGGGTCTGCAGTATGGTATGTGGGGTGATGATCTGTGTTCACAACAAAGTAGTCGTTAGCACTAGCCTGAAAAAAGAGCTATAGCTATTCCCTATAAAGTAGAGAACGTCGGAGTGAATAAGAACACTACAATGCTTTATACTACTTACTAGCTCATTGTAAGTTGCTGCATACAGGTTTTTAAATGCACACAGTGGCAGAATATGAATAGCCCTGTGTTCAGTAGGGAAGAACCTCTTGCAGCAAAAGCTTTTTAGGTGTTGGGGTCTGGAATCGGCTGGGTGGGGCCGCTTTGCAGACATTCTGTTGGCTCCAGGAAGATGCTCCCAGGACAGCTTCCTTGATGCTGTGGGGCAGTGAAGACAGTGTAGGTCTAAATTATTATGAGATGTGCTGCAGGTGCAGAGGAAATGCTTAAATTTGAGAATGGGCGGAGGAAAAAAACACATCTGCTTGACTGTTTTTTTGCTAAATGAAGGGTTGCGACTGGGCAACTGGTTAAAGTTATGTGTTGCCGCCTCTTTCAGGCTAGTGCTAATGACCACTCCTCTGCCCCTTTTTTTCCCCCACAGAGCCAACTAAGAGGCTATATTCTTCTTTGCCGTTTCACCTTTTGGTTCTCACAGTAGCCTGGTGAATTCCAGCTAAAGTAGATTCCATAAGTCAAGTCTAATTTCAGACACATGAGGCTTTATACAAGCTTATCTAAAAGGTTGGTGCCTTTCTCAGATTTCATCACCGGGGTAACGTAAAAGACAACTGATTTCTAAATGGCATCTTGATTTTGAAGATGATCCCATTTACTCAATTAATTGACTTGAAATTAACATTATGTCCAGAGATATTCAGCAGGGAGTTACTAATTGAAATCATCTGCTGTATACTTCTTCTATGCACATTGCTCATGATACATTGATAAGCCCTCCTGCTCTTGTTCAAGATATTTTGAATTTCAAGATGTATATTTTGGCCGTATGCTGGCTTGTACCAGGTTTTAAGTTACTGTGAAATTAATTTAGCCTCTTAATGAACCTCGTCATTTTTGGAGATGACTGTTGACCCAGACAACCTGCTGTTATCAACATTATACTAGATTTAATCCAAGTGCCCCTTTTTGTTATCTTATTTTTACTTTTTTGACGGTTTTAAAGTCGGGATGGATTTTCCAGCCTGTACCACGTCATCCTCACTGCTCACATGGTGCTGAAGGTTCTGAGTTGCCTTGAAGAAAGAGACTCTCTGTCTCTCTGCCCAGTTAGCACTGAGGAAGTGGTGGGGATTTGCTGCATGCACATGGCTGCACTTCCTACTCACGTACACACACACACATACGCAGTTATTCTGCAACACATGTAGGCCCACATAGACATGCTCTGTTCCACTTGGCTCACATGCACACACAGATTTCCTTGCAGACTGAGCCCTGGCAGGGTGCCACGGACAGCATGTTATTTCGCCATGACCACTGGCTTTCTTCCCTTCCCAACTGCTTTATTGAAGCTCACACACACACATGGACACATAATCACTCTCAGTCCCACCAAGAGTAATATTTTGGGTTGTCTGTAATTATCTCATTTTAGAAAGCCTTGGTTTCTCTTCTTTTTTCTAAAAATTAGAAGGTTTAAACTAGATTATCACAGATTTAGTTGGGTTAGGATTCTATGTGCATAGTAGCAAAAAAAAAAAAAACGTAACTGTCCCTTTTGGCACGATAAAGCACAGCTGCAATAAGATGTTGTCTTTCCTTGGAATGAGCTGATTTGATGACGGTATATCAGCTGTTCATGTGATTTTAAAAATGATCCCCTTCTCTCCAGAAGATGGTGCTCTCACACTTCTGCAAATTCTCAGGTGATCTCATAATGATTACGTAGATGTGAGCCCTTTTGTCAGCCTTGCATATGAACCTTGCGGCTGATGTTGTTCAACCAGTATTGTTGCCTCTTGGGGTAGCTTTTACATAAGTATTTATATGAAAGCGATTCTGTCTTAAGGGCTACTTACTGAAGAGCTGACTTATGGCTGACGTCTGCAGCAGGACTCCTGGGATCATATGTCTCATCTCGGGACAGCAAAACGGAAGCATCATAACTCTACACCCGGAGGAGTTATTTTGCCAGCTGGAACATCACGATAGTTTTCAGTGAATTCAAACATAGCCTTTTTTTTTTATTAAAGAAATATAATCATTGAATAGAAAGGAGCATGTCCAGTTTTATATCGTAAAAGGGCCAGCATCAACATTTTTTATTTGTACAATTCAGTATCTTGTACAGTTAACTGAAGTTTGTAGGAAGGTGGAAATATTCCATCAAACTATTGTTCATTTTCAAATTGTGAATTTAATCCCAATTTGATGATGGGAATATAGTATGTTAACTATTTTCATGAACAAAGATGAACGTGGCTATCGTGAGAAGTGCCTGTGTGCACCTCCTCACAAGCATTGTTCAAGTCTTATCTGTAGAAAAAAAAGGGAACGTGACATGCACACAAAGTAGAATTGCTCACGGTATGTACACAGGCAGCGTATGTGGAATTAATTGAGTATGGTGAATAAATAAGTATCCACTTGGCAGCGTTATACAGATATATTATCGGTTCACATTGTATTCAGTCATCTAACGGGTAAAAAAAAACTTTCTTATTCCGTTTTAATGTCACTGGGATGAGGGATATGTTAAGAAGTGAACATTTTTGCAAAATTTGGGTGTCAGTATTATGCATTTGGAAAGTGATTTTATGCATTTGAGGCCAGTTGCATGATAAAACAGTGGTCCATTGGCCTTTTTCTTACTTGGTACACAAGACAAATGTGTATTCTGGTTCCCGTTTCAGGGCCTAAAACTCTTGAGAGACTACATGGCTGTAGCAAAGAACAATCCTGTCCCATTTCAATTATGGAGAAAATGTAACAAAGCCGTCCCAGAGCGTTCATCCTGCAGCTCAATGCAAAGAGGTGTACAGTGAAAACATGGCAGGTGGTGGTGAGACAGGACAGGACGGGTAAGATATGGTGGCTAAATACAGACTGACATCACAAATGCAGTTGGCCTTTATCGGACTGGCTTGAGTTTCCTGGATGGTGATATCATATGGACAGAAATAACTTCTCGAGCAACTCAGCTCTCAGCTGACGTTTATGAATGGAAACAAGGGTGAATGGATTAATAGAGTACATAGTGTACTGCATTAATCTACTGTTTTTTATTATATATTTGGAGCTTTTCTCACATTTTCCCTCTTGTGACTCACACACAACACTCTGCCTCGGCTCCATTTACATGGTCAACAAAGAGTGTGTGTGAGCTATTGTCATTCACATTGTGCTGGCTGCTGTTAAAGCCATCTCCTTGTTGTTATTGAGAACAGGCTATTGAATGTTGTTGTTAGGCCGTCCAAACTGAGAATAACCTGGCAATGTTTCTCTCACCCCCCCTCATCTTGCCCATCGTCTACCACCTACTGTTGTAGCTGTTTCCATGACAACAAAGACTGAGAAAGGACAAAAGCTAGGGGGAGGGCATTTCAGGCTTGAACCCCAGCTCCTATTTTCAACCCCCTTTTCCCCCCCCTGATTTTCTTTTCTTCAGTGTGTTTCTGGCTCTGTCTTGACGTGGAGCTCTTTGCAGCTTTAAACCATTGCAGTAAAACAGACCTTTACACCCTTTTTGATTTGGCTCAGTGCTTAAGGTCTAAGTGCAAAAGATAGAACTGGCATACTCCATTTGTCTGCATCAAGCAGTGGTGGTTAATGACTGTTAAAGGTTGTGGAAAAACCTGCAGGGAGAACTCGGTTGGTCATGGAGAGACTAGGGAAAGGTTTGTTGAACCAAGAGGGTGCTGTGTTCGATTTCCTTTGCTCTGAAGATCTGGGAAGGTAAGCGTGTATCCACTTTCTCATCTCAGCCACTGCTCAGGGAAGTTTTTTTTTTTTTTTTTTTTTTCAAAAAAACAACCTGTGGGAAAACTTTGTAAAATGTTTTATTGTTAGGCTAATATCTTGCAGTCAAACAAAACAAATTGTTGCAACCAGTTTGCCTGAAAATGAATATATCCTCTGTAGATCCAGAAATAAGTGCTGACTTAGCAGCGTCCACAGATCTGACATTGACCATGGAGACTCTGTGATGAAGTAATTTGTCTGGTCTTCGAATTTAATACCAGAACAAATGCAGATAAATGGATCAAAGTGTAATGTTATTTTGTCAGTAATCTCTGTTTTCGCGTCATCGTCATGGGAGGAAAATTGTACTCCGACACGAGACACGTATGCCCCATAATCGCTGGCTTTTTTTTTTTTTCTTTTTTAAATCCGCTGCTGCTGCTGGGGATTTGATATGACTTTGCTTTGCTTGGTTTGAAATGTCAAACATGGTGGTACAACTCGGACCAACATTGATTGTCGGGTGGTGTGGTATAGCTCTCCAACAAGGAAGTAGACCAGAGGTCAAGGCCTCTGTCTGGCCTTTACACACCCATTTCAGGAAGGCTGCCTCCTGCTTTGTAAATTTGAAGTGGTCATTAAGAAACTTCATTTTTATTCACTACATACTTTACTACATACTTTTTTGCATTTTAAAATGCATTTTCCCACGTTGTCACCATTTTGGCAATTACGATTATTGATCTGATTATTATCACCTGTTCACCCTTTGATGACTTTGGCCTTGAACATTTTTATAGCTTATTCGGGCTGACTCAGTCCCCTTTTGAAATGTCCTTTCCACACAATCATAAATGTTTCACTGGATATAGATTATCAGATTCTAGCTTTTTTTTTTCTGTCCGTGTTTCTAAATGGTAGAAGCATTTCCTGGAACCTCTGCAATAAACATTACACACATTAGAATTGCCAGACTGTCTTCAGTCTATCACCGTTTGAATAAACTGCATGTTACTGAGGGAGCAGATAATCACAGGCTGGTGTCATCAGAATAATACA
Source organism: Chelidonichthys spinosus (assembly GCA_029853015.1). Taxonomy (NCBI): domain Eukaryota; kingdom Metazoa; phylum Chordata; class Actinopteri; order Perciformes; family Triglidae; genus Chelidonichthys; species Chelidonichthys spinosus. The sequence goes on from CM056826.1 coordinate 21,337,897, forward strand.
GGGACAATATTAACCAGAAATTAAATTTGACGACATGTGTGGAAAATTTGCAACCCTTAACCTTGAGGGTGAGTGCTTTTTAAATGCAAAGCACATCCCACTGAGTGCTGTTGAGTGTTACAGGAATCGGCTTGTTTGTTCTTACGGTTACTCCAAAGTAAAGAGAGGAAGTTGTTGAGAAACTCAAGTCAAATACTACTTATATTGCCCTGCCACTTTAACCCTCTGCCTAGTGGGAATGGGTCAGGTGAGCATATATGAACACGGGGTCAAGCACTGAATATAAATAAATTGTTCACCAGCATATTCACACCATAGCAGCTTACTTAAAGTTTACTTCCTTTGGATGTGATATTTATATATAGGACATCTCTATAAGTGTTGGTTTGCTTCCCCTTTAATCTCATAACATGTAACTAACAGGATTAAGCTTAGTGACACTTAAGAATATAGATCAATTTTATTACACAAGCAAGGAAAAACATGTTAGTTACAGCTCTCGCTTTTTCAACGGGTATGAGGAAGTGTTGCTGGTCCAAATGTAATTATCCGTTTGGATTGAACAACAGGTAGCCATCCACCCGAAGCTGTATTTCATGTTTTATTTCTCTCTCTCTGACCTTTACTCCAATTACTCAGGTAAACGGCGACAGAGAAATAGTTTTTCTAAGAAGCACCAACTCCCTCATGTAGAATCCATTTACATTTTTTATATGTTTTAGTTATTATTTTAAAGTTTTTGACACTTTTTGGGTTCATTTGAGGGTGATTGGATGTTGTGTTCGTCTGCTCTCTCCTTTTTGGATGATTAATTGCCTGAGGGGAGAAAGCCAGTGCTCCACTCCTAGATCAGGCCAGATGGGCCAGTCTGAGCACCTCACAACTATTTGATTTGATTTTCTTTCTCTCTCTCTCACACACACACACACATACACACAGAGAGAGAGAGAGAAAGAGAGAGCGGTCTCTTATCCTGCTTTGCCCTACCAGAACAAATTCCAACAAGACTGGATTTTTGATAATGTTTGTAGGTGCCACATTTCATTGGATGGGCTTTGTTTCTTTAAACATGTCGGTGCCTGCGATGCGTGCCATTGACTGTGTGTGTGAGAGAGAGAGAGAGAGAGAGAGAGAGAGATACACACACACACACATCTCTCTCTCTCTCACACACACACACACACATACACACAGAGAGAGAGAGAGAAAGAGAGAGCGGTCTCTTATCCTGCTTTGCCCTACCAGAACAAATTCCAACAAGACTGGATTTTTGATAATGTTTGTAGGTGCCACATTTCATGGGATGGGCTTTGTTTCTTTAAACATGTCGGTGCCTGCGATGCGTGCCATTGACTGTGTGTGTGTGTGTGTGTGTGTGTGTGTGAGAGAGAGAGAGAGAGAGATACACACACTCTCTCTCTCGCTCTGGGGGAGTGGCTGAGTTTGACGTCACACACAACGGAGTATCACACCATTCTCAACACAAAGTGGCTTCCTCTTACCAGCACAATCATGCTGCAATACAGCAACAGTTGTTTTCTGGCACGATGTGGTGAAGGAGCCTGACCTAACTAGGACTAACAACTCAACTTGGACCACGCATTTAAAAACCCAAAGAACTTTTTAACGTTTTTTTTTTTTATTTCATTAGTATTTTTTTATTTTGGAACTTCTCAACTTTATTTTGGAACTTCACAGCTTTGATGGCGTGGGTCCAATGCAAATAGCTTAAAGTAAAATTAACATTTTTTTATTTGTTTTTTTTATATTTATATATATAACAAAAGGAAATGCCTACTGTCAGTAGGTATATGAGTTTTCGTTCATCAAAACGCTTTAAATTTACCAGGTAAGGTAGTCGTTGTCGTCGTCGTTGTTTATCTTTTAGTAGTGTTGTTAAGTTCAAGGTTTTGAACCGGGGATTCACTCAAACAGTCAGTTTGTCTTGTATAGGCTTATATCTATCCTGTATCATCATTGTTTAATTTACAGATTTATATTATATATATTTATATGTCCTTAGATTTCAGCAGACTGCCAGTGCTTAGTCTTTTAATACATTTGTGGTCAAGGGCAGGCCTGGCTGTAAATTATACACCTTCCTATTATATCGGACAGGTTTTATTTGTGTGTGTGTTTTTTTTTTTTTTTTTTTTTTTTTTTAGGGGGGGTAACTAAATCTCATAAAGCCTGATTTATAGTCATTCAGGTGGTTGGTTGGTGTTGATTTCCTGGATTTACTTCCTTATGTTTTCAAGATTCAGCTCTTCTACTTATGTTCCCGTTTAGTTTGCTGTGAAATGACTGTAGTAAAGTTGTTTACCTTTTTTTTTTTTTAACGTAAGTTTCGACAGAGGTGACGTTTAATCGGCGGATGTTTTGGCTCTGACTTTTTGAGCTTTTAATAGTCTCATAGTGGTGAAATTGCAAATAATTGGTGCTGCGTTTTGCGATGTTCTTCCTGCAGTTGAGAAATTCCACCTGCACATGTTGTGAGCACATGTAACTGACTATTAGTCATATTTCTATTATTACTGCTACAATTACGGCTTTTATTATTATTATTATTATCATTCTATTGTACCACTCCTGCCTCTGTCATTATTGGTCATAATTACTTTCACACTATTGTTTCTGCTATCACTGTTCCTACTGCTATTACTGCTCCCATTATGTGTACCATTTCTATCATGTGGATTGATAATGTTGTATTTGTATGATGTGGGAGAAGGATCCCTCCTCATTTGCTTTCCCTGAAGTTTCTTCCTGATTTAGTTTTTTGGGCTACAATTTAATTATCAGTCATAATCATATATAAGTGATTGTCAAACACGTTTTGCATATTGCTAAAACATATTTTGCCCCTCCCCTCCCATGTGCAGCAGCTACCCAGTTGAAAGCAGTGGTGGCGGGCTGCCAGCCAAAGTGAAGAAAAGCAGGAGCAGCCTCGGCAATGGCAGCATAAAGAAGGCGGAGGCCAGGAAAGCCTTGAGCCTGGAGGCGGCCCAGCTCGAGGCTCAGCAGCAACAACACAAAACCATCACCAGACAAGTAGCCATCAGGTAGGACCGATGGGAACAGCGTGGAAATCATCATATGTCATAAGATGTTCGAAGGCATCACCTTGGCAAAGAAAGAAAACTCAAAATAAAGCCTAAATAATGTTGAATACAATCCTTAACACACAGAGGTGCTTCTGATGGGCCAAGAACTGGTCTTACTTTCACACTTATTCACATTTTTTTTTCTTCTAAAAAAACTGACATGTATGTGATGAATCTTGCCGGGTTGTCACATGTGCTTAAAACACAATTTGTCGGTCTTGAAATACATAAAATGCCACATTGGACGTTTGTGGAAAGAGAGCCGTTCTGAACTTGCATCACAAGACCAGACCTAATTCTCAGCTGGTGTTGAGTTGTGACACACTCATGACTGCACAGCTGCTGTACTCTGACGGGCTCCTCACATGATTCAAATGTTTGAGGTAGATTTGTGATAATCGTTAGTGTGGAGAGCAATAATTATCCCTTCTTTTAGTCCAGGGATTGGCCTATTTAAAAAACAAAAAGAACACACAACGTTCAAAGCGGTGAACACGCCTTTGTCTTCCACCATAGTCGGATAATTATACAACAGATATGAAGTAAATTAAAATGTTAAGGTGTCAGCGAGTCATGTGGTGTCCTTTGTCTTCTCACATAAACCTGCTGAAGCGTTAATTATTTTTGTGAAATTGACATGTGTGATCTTTTTCTCACAGCAGGTCGCAGACATTTGATGTTGACAGCCGAGGCTTTGAGAGGACGGAAAGTTCTGGAACACAAAGTGTAAGTCCACAGCTTTTTAATGCGACTGGTTGTGTGGCATTTAAACCTGATTTAGCTGCTGACTGACTGACGCTTCTCTTCTCTCTTTTTAGAGTTTCACAAAGCACAACAAGACATTCCACAAGTTATTTCCAGACATTCCTAAGAGTGAAGACTTGATACACGGTAGGTAAACCCAAAAGCAAGGAGACGATGCGCGGCAATATTATTAACCAGCCACATAAAACTAAAGGTGTTCCTCTCCTGTCCCAGCATACATCTGTGCCCTGCAGAAGGAAGTGCCCTACCACGGTCGGCTGTACATCACCGACACCCACGCCTGCTTCTACTCCTCAGTTCTGCTAAAGGACACTAAGGTAGACTGCTAGGCTAATATCATCGATTTTAACGTATCTCTTATTGTGGTATATTTCACCACATAGTTGCACTTTCCTAACATGTTCTGTCATTTTTCCTGGGTGTCTCTTTGCAGGTAGTTATTCCAGTGTCCTGCATCCACATAGTGAAGAAGCAGAACACAGCTTTACTGGTTCCCAACGCCTTGTCGATTCGCACCACAGACGGGGAAAAGGTCAGTATCTCATCTTAAGAAGCCACAAGTGGGTCTATGTAGTGTTTTATTGAACTTTATTACCTGCAGTACACCTTTGAGCCACATGGGGGAACCTGCATGTTCATGTTCAGATAATTGCAGTCTAGTCATAACATTGAATCGAACATGAAAGGCTTCCTGTTTGTTGAACTGATGAGGGGAAATGAAAAGAATGAAAGATTGTTGACTATCTCTTTGAAGTACTGTTGGTTTGTACTGGTTTGCACATCAGATGACTAATATTCATGCCTTTTTTTTCCAAATTCTCTCATTTAGCACCTGTTTGTGTCACTGCGGAACAGAGAATCATGTTATCAGCTGCTGCGTTCCGTATCTCCTCAGATAGAGGTGAGTCTGGCAACCCTGCTATTATTATATGGTATCTGTAAACATTTTGTTCATTTATAGCTGGACTTAATTCACTAAACTGAACCATTTCTCTCTGTTGCAGGACGGCAGCACACATAGTAGCCTCGCCTTTTCCTCTACAGAGAACAGCTTCGATAAGGGCAAGCTTGTGGTAAGCTCTCTTCTCAGTATTCTAAAGCTTTTAAATGACGTTGACTTTATTGGGAGGGAACATTTTCTAGGAGTACATTATCGCGGATCGAGCCGTTTTGTGATGGCGTTCCTCGCTCTCGTCTCTCTACAGAACTCCAGCCAGTCCAGTCTGGACGACAGCTTCGACCAATTCGATGGCGTCTCCGAGTCACAATCTTTACAGGAACAACCTCTGCACAGGTCATACAGAGGTGAGAGTCCTTTTACACTATGTTTACATGCAAAGTAGCACACCTAGTTAAATGTAGCAACTGTTACCTGCACCGCCTCGAGCCATCTCGTATGAAAGGCTGATTTTCTTTTCATCTCTACCCCTTTCTCCAGAGGCAGTGCCTAATGGGAATGCCCCGACTTTCAGGAGCCTACACATGCAACCGAGCGACAGCTCCTCTTCCTCGGAGGAGCTCTCCGTGTCGGGTAAGAAGCACCGTGTTTGCTTCCCCAAATATGCTACAAATGTGGAGGATGTTTCTGTTTGAAGCCTATAATTTCCTTTTAACCATTTTCTTTCACTTTCTGTAATTATTTACGAAACATGTGTACCGTGCAGGCAAGGTACAACCTACCAACATGACATTTATGCTGTTTCCATGTCCAGGTTCAAGTGGATCATGGGTTTGGAATGTGACAGAGAAGGCCAAGTCCCTGCTGGTTCAGAGAGAGGCCAGCACCCTCAACACTCTACTCTTTATTTACTTGATTTTGTGAGTACTACTTCCTCTCTATAGTACGATCTGTCTCGTGCCGCCTCCTCCTTTTAATCCAATGCCTTATCTTCCCATGTGCAAATCTAAACCTGCCGTGGTCGTAACAAACTAGGTGATCCAAGCGTGCCAACTTGTTCATTTGCTTTAGCAAACCAGTTTTTAAGTGCACACAAACAAGCCTCTTTTTCTCTGCCTGCTTCAAATAAATAATGTTTCCTGTTTGTGGCTTGTAAACTGTTAAGTTTACTGGCACGGCAGTTAATTAATAGGCAAGTCTGACATCTCACTTTTAAATCCCACTGAGAAGGCTGTAAAATATAGGCATTGTTTAAGTGTGCAGCTGTGATAAATTTGACCGTTTCACATTGAATACAGCCAAGAAAAAGACTATAAAAGGGACTCTTTGTGTGTGTGTTACAGGGTTGTGCTGCTGCTGCTGTCTTCCGGCTACATTGGTTTACGTATCGTGGCCCTGGAGGAACAGCTGACATCCCTCGGGGCGCTGCCCGAGTTCACTATACAGAGCGGGTAAGAAGTCTTTCTCTGAATACAAACAGCCCTTATTCAGAGACTCGAGAAATCCAGTGATTTTTGCCCAGAAGATTCTCAGTCACTAAGCGTTACTGCCACCTGGTGGTCTGTACTGCGTGCTCGCTATGGTACAAGGAAAACACAGAGGTCTTTTTTTAATTTTCTCCAGTATCTCTTTATTCCCCAAACTAGTCATAGTTTCACATAAATGTACCATTTTTACCTTGAATGCATTGGGATGTAGTAATCAGGAATGTTGCAAAAGGCATGCGTGCAGTTGCAATGTTGCGTGTGTGTGTGTGTGTCGCTCTTGATTCCATTCTCAAGGAAATGGTGCAAATGAATTCCAGTCAAAGGTGGAGCCTTGCTGCCACGCAACAAGATAGTTAAGAATTTGTAGGTGTGTAATTGGTTTGCTTCTGAGATTTTCCACTCAACTGGTTTACTCCTTTTCACAGGTACCAAGACACATAACACTCAGCGACTGAAGGAGTGATTGGTTGACTCGTGATTGGAGGATTATTTCGACCCTCTTCCAGCGAGAACGCAGCAGGAGAAGCCTCGAGACTGTGCTCCCGACACGACCCCTGCTGTTGGCGAGAGGAAAAACTGGCCATCCTGTGCAATTTCAGAGACAATATGTTAACTTGAAGGGCTATATTTCCTCCTAGTGCAGTAGCGGACTCACTCACTCAGAGCCATGCCAAAACACACACACACACATACACACACACACACACACACTGCCTGGTTGCAGTGCGTCTGTCGTCGAAACCAAAGCCAAAAACGGCTCTAAGTTTAGCAGTGTGCCATCGTAGCCGAGTCGACGGCCACTTTCTCGACACAAACTGTTCCACATCTGTGACGTCATGTCGTCCTTCTTCATGCAGACTCCTCCCCCCATTAGCATGCAGTCAGAATAGGGCTATACCAATCAGCATTAGCCTGCTGTAGTGCTTATTATTATTATTATTATTATTATTATTATTATTGCACCTCAACACCAGAGACGTAGTGCTATGCATAACCAAAGATGCACACGGTGCACGTCTTTTGCATGAGTGCATAGAGATGACTTTTAAAAAAAAAAAAAAGTTCTCCCTCTCCTCCTTATGTATCAGTGGAATATACCAATCTGTGTGTGTCCTTTAAATTCTGTCTGGTACTCCTTCTCTTTCTAATCAGCTGTGGGTTGAAATAGCCAAAAAAAAAAACATCCAAAATCAGACGAGGTTCAAAACTCTTGTCCTTTTCTCTCTTTCTCCAATCAGCAGTGATTGCAGTATTACGTTTCCTCGTCTTTGGCATGATTTAAACCCGTTTAATGATCAATGCTCAGAGTTTTTTTTCCCTGCAGTCCCAACTGTGGATGAATGCATCATCAATGCACAACTATTTAACACAGTAAGACACGAGAACGGTTGTCTCACGGGCATCGATATGTTTTCGTGTGCAGCTTTTCTACGTCTCTGATCTTCAAGAGTCGATTTAAAATGTCTCGGATGTATGTGGGCGTACTGTCTGACCGCGTTCTGTTCAAAGTACAGACCTCTATCTAACGGGGGCCTCTTGAAGACCAAGCAGCATTTCGTAGAATTTTCAGGTTATTTAAAGTAGCACAAATAATGTATTTCATATGTTCATGCATGTGTCTGCAATAGCGACACTCGACTGATAACTGTATACGCGTTCTCACTCTCGTCAACCTGAGGAGAATTTTGCAAACCACACTTTGCTGTAAAAGGTCCGAGTTTGCAACAGTGAAACAAATGGTCCCAAGACGAAATTTCAATATGCAACAAAATTATTATGCATGGCAAAAAAAATGATTTATCTTTTTGTGTGCTGTTTTTTTTGTTTTTTTTTTATGGAAGCTTGATGTTTGTGGGTGTAAGGAATCGTGTAAGGAAAAAAAAAAAACATTTGAGTGACATGAACAGCTCAACCGAGCGTGCGCACTTTAAAAAATGTGTTTGTGCCTGTCGCACAATCCAAGACGTTTGTGTTGTGTTTTTTGGATTGAGAAGAAATGGCAAAGCTGGCGTTCTGTGGTATCTTGACGGTGCTAAGACCTTTTAAAAAAAAAAATTGTTTTCACTCAGGGGTGGTGGGCACTTCCTGCCACGTGGTTTTTAGGTCGTCGTCTTTTCCTCTCTTTTTTGTCCGTTTTAAAGTGCTTGTGATGGGGTTCACATTTTGTACATCTGGGCTTTCGGTGATTTCTCAAATGTCAAATTTTGAGAGAGAACGCTGCTTTTCATTGAGATTCACTCGACTTTACTAATTGATATAACTGTATTCAGCTTCTCAGAACCCCCCCCCCCCTATTACCCTTTCAATCTAGCCTAACAATGCATATCCACGCCACATCTCACCCCTGTTGAGGAAGGAGTCCTTGACGAGGTGTAGACCACCTCGTCAAGAAGAGCCACCGCAACAAGGGGCTACGTTCAGCTAAGGGGTTTTTGTCAACATGCCATATACAGAACCGTCAGTTCTTCTAATCTCCCACCAGGGGGCAGCACACATCCACTGTCCTCGAATGGGCTCATGCAAGAATCTCAATGATGAGGGCAGTATTTGTGTGTGTTTTTTTGCACTATTCAAAGTGTTGTAAATAATTTTGTATCAAACGTTAATGTCCTTAATTCTGCTATGGTCCTATATTTATTTGCATTCTGTGTAATTCAAAGTAGTCTCTGTGAGATGACTTTGCTATTGTTCAAAAATAAATCAAGTATTGCGAAGTAAAATAATCTTTTGTGTATTTGCTATTATTTCATGTTCTACAAGATTTTATTAACTGGAGGAGAAAAAGAGGAACTTGATCAAGTAATTCTTTTGGGGAGAGGCATGGGTTAATTTGAAAGTGTGAATGAAAACATTCACAAAACAATTTATTATTACCATTTATTAAGCCTCCTTTTTTTTCATTCCAAGAATATGCTTTGATTCTGTCAGTGACCTAGATTCCCCGGAGGCAACGTCCTCTCCTGTTAAGTTGGCTGCTCCTCTGCTGTGGTTTTTGCTTAAACTTATGTAAGAGTTTAAGGTTAAGGGTTTGTTCCAAAAAGATAATTGGTAAACTGATTTTTAAAAACATATGTGACACAAGCTGCATCGTTCAGCGGTGGTGGTTTCTCTGCCTCATGTGTCCTAAGACCTCCATCTAGTAGAGGATCACTAAAACTCTACACTATGGGCATTTTAATTCTTATCAGTGGCACACACACCACCCAAGGGATGTTACAGGAAGAAAGTTATTTTATTATGTGAAATTCAAACTAATGTTTAAAAACCTGGGTTTTGCTCCAGAAAGCAGGTTTACTGAAAACCGAGTGAGTTAACCCTGAGATGCAGGAAAATCTTTCATTGCCAGAAAGCTGGAGAGGAGAACTCTGTTCAGTTACCATGGTAACTTAATCTGTGAATCTGCAAATTCAACAAACTTCCAAAAGTTTCTCTCCTTCTCCTCCCTCTTACAAAATATCCTTCAGTTGATGTCAGCTGTCACTGTTATCATCTCTGCAGAATGTAGTGTTTCATGTGTTTTTCTGTGAACTTGTTTCAGACTTGTTTTTATTTGGTTAAATAATACTTTAATACTAAAAATGCAAAATCTACTGCATTTTATATTCAAGCAAAATCACCAAAACGCATTTTTAACAGGGCAGATTGAGAGCGTATGTCTCTTTGATCTTTACATATTATTTTATTTAATCTATATTATTTATCTTCAGTTGCTGCCCCGTTGGGTGTAGTTGAGACTACAGCCTGACACACCGTCACATTCCCCTACTTTAAAGAAATGTAAGTCTGTTAAATCATTAATTAACAGCCAAAATATTTTGTAATTTATTCACGCTTTATCTGCTCTGACTCCACCTCTTTTTTTAAAGATGAATGTGTATATAGACTATACATACATTTAATTTCTCCACATCCACTGGATTGAAATGGAGCTCTGCCTGTCGTAGTGAATCGTGGTATCGGAGCTGTGAATGTTTGCTTATAGGAAGCCTAATGTGTGGTGCCAATCATCCCTCAACATTACACATGTTTGCAATGAATCCACACAGGAGTCTATGAGTTCTATTTATTCCATTCTAGGTAGTCAAAAGCAGCAGTGACAACGGTCCGGTCCAGTCCATCTGGTTCAGGTGTCTGGGTTGTTTGAGGGAGCAGGTTCTGCAGTGGTCCGCTGATAAGCACAGAGCTGAAACACACCTGAAAGATGCACATGTTTCTGTGAAGGAAGGTTTCAGTACAGCTACTCACGTTTCAATCAACTTGAAGTAGAAAAGCTCCAGAAATAAATATATACATGTTATTTTTATTTTATTAAAAAAAATGTGTGTTTTTTGGGGTTTTTTTGGTTGCTTTAGTTAACATATTCACTTTTAGTGTGTAAGAAAAAAGAAAAAAAAAGTGGATGTAAAGTTGGTGTTTACTTTATTAGGGCCAGGCATAAGGATTTTTTATTTTGCATTTCAAAAATAAAATCGAAATGTTGAAAAGTAGAAATACAATTTTGAGAATGAAGTCGAAATGTTTGTTTGATTTACTCTCAAACGTTCTTGAAATGATGACTTTATTCAACATTTCGACTTTGTTCTCGAAATTGTATTTAAACTTTAATCTCAACATTTCGACTTTATTCTCAACATTTCAATGATAATCTTTATTATAGAAATGCAAAGTAAAAAGAAATCCTCCTAATTTTTTCTCCTTATGTCTGGCCCTGATACCCTTCCATACTTTTCAGTTTCAGGAGGTCCAGAGGTGCAAACAGCAGCTTATTGTTCCTCACCAGTGAAACATCCTTGGATACTCTTATCCAGGATGCTGATTGTGCTACTCACAGTAAAAATAAAAACACAAGAATCAATAAATCCAGTAAATACCTGCTGCAAAAGCCAAAATGATGGCCACCCAGCCGATGATGTAGGACCAGGAAAAGCGCCAGTCCAAGAATCGTTTGCCAAAGAAAGTGACAGTCACTCCCGTGTAAATTGCTAAAGCCAGCAGAGCAAGAAAACCTGAGAATCAATGGAGAGAGGACATTTTAAAATAATCCTTGGAAATGAGGAGATCAGATATATAGTCCACTTAGACCAACCAAATGTTGTGAACCCACAAACATGTCCCCTAACAAGTCCAATGAAACTGGCAACATAGTAACACTTTTCTTGGAATTGCTTTACTGCAATGAATCTGCAATGTTGTATCATATATAACCAGATGAACTACCTGACAGGACCAGGGCGATGCCCCCTGTGCGGACCCTCCTGTTCTTGGTGCCGTTGGTGAAGGCGCTCAGGCCGAGCACCACGCCGGCGAAGCAGCTCAGCACCGCCAGCAGCATAAAGGCTCGTGTGGCATCCCAGAATGCTGCAGACAAGAAGGTCAAGACCACACGCTCGTCATCAGACACAATATTTTAGTACATGGCAATTGGTCATGTCCGTCTTCTTTCCTCTTTTCTTTTCCAAATACAGCTGGCACACCTTTAGTAAGGTGGTATCCATCAATAACAAAGTTTGGTTGTCATGGTTTTACACGACCTTGTTCATGTTAGTTAACGTATCTAGATATAGAGTTTATGATTGAAATTATGATTATGATTCATTCACATTCTGAAATTTCTTTTTTGGAACTTTAGTCCAAACACACCAACACCTTGTTGACGTACTCACCTACAGTTATGGTGTGGGCATGACATTTGTGGTTGATGCAGAACCTCCAAAGCCCCTGATTGGCCGAGCTACCGGAGTAGCGATACTGCATCCAGAAGTCCGTTGCCGTGGAGACAATGAGAAGCACAAGGGCAGCGACGCCACACAGCGTGCCCCCTCCCGCTAAAGTGTACAGCATGGTGGAGAAGCCAGGGGAAGCGCTGTCCTCCTAAACATTCAGCAACTCTTCAGAGGACAGGGGGAGAAAAGGGGGCATCGTTTAGACCAGAGATCTTCAACAGGGGGTCCGCAGAGTACTTCAGGGGCTGGGGGTCCCCGAAATTAATTTTATCCCAAACTTCTTTTTTTTTTTTTCAAAAATTTAAATATGTCCAAAAATACACATTAACATGGATAAAATTTATATTAAGGAAATCTAAATATTCCTGTTTGTGTAATGTTATGTTGTGAAATTGTGATGTAGAAATGCCAAAATAGAATTAAAATATGAATCTGTCAACAATTATTATTTGAATGGCTCAGCATTGTATACATACATCATTACAAAGTACTGTTATGTACTGATTTAGACTCCATCACTTGCTCCAAAAAATCCCCCATAATGCATCATTACTTATGTCCGCTCAAGATAACAAAGGTCAACTTTCCTTTCAGGTTATGTCACCCTCTTTCCCATTCGCCGAACCAAAAAAACTGTTTCCATGCAGGTCTAAATGACGAAATGTCAATTATGACAGGTTCCAGGATGGCTCCACTGACTCTCTTTTATTTTATAAGCCAGGATTAAGTCCTCACTGTAGTTTCAAAGTAGCCAGAATAGATTATCACACCTCCAACCAGCTAAACATCCAAAAAGAAGAGAGATTCTTACCCTTTTTTTCTACTTTTGTAATTACCAGATGATCACTATGAAGCATGTTGTCATCAAATACACACAAGCCAGAGATTTTTGACATGAACATTTAAAATCATACACGCCCGCACTTTAAACACCAGCGAGTCATTCTACACTGTTAAAAAGTTGGTCACAGCCAGCAAAGCACTTGACCCAAACCGTCGTGGAACAATAAGCTTGCCTATCAGGCAGTTCAGAGCCATTGTTCACCACTAATTCCCCCCCAACCCCCGTACGCCACTAACTAATCTTCCAATACAGCAACTGAACTGTCAGCAGTGTCGCTCTCTGTCACGCAGCCAGCAAAGACCAATGATTTCATAAACCCAAATCACATCCAAATTGGACCTCAGCATCCCAAATCCCAAAAGTATCCGCAAGATATCGCTGTTCAATTTTGTCAAACATCATGAACAAACAGGCCCAGTTGGTTTTAGCTGTAAAGATCTCGAGAAAGGTCTTCGAAGTCCATCTCTTTGGGTTTCCGCTTCAAAAGTAGCTTCTCAGTTGTTAATTCTAGACCCTCAAAAGAAAAGCAGCATCTTCCCAGAAGAACAGTAACAACAGGTGTAGATCCAAGTTTGTAGTTTGTATGTGTGGTACCTCTGGGTCGGCTGGTGTCTCTCCAGGGTCGTCGGGCTGCTGTGACACGGTGCCTATCCTTTTTAAGCCCTGCGCCCCCTGGCTCTCATTGTCCACCTCACAAAAGAGGGAATGATCCAGCGCAGCATGTGAGTGATGGTAAATCTGCAGCCTCCTCCATCTCTCTATCCCACCTCCTGTCTCTCTCCCTAAACTCTCGCCACTGCTTTCTCTCTCTATCTGGTGGCGTCCCGCAAGGCTCCTTCTCAGTCCTCCGCATAATTCAACAACAAACAACGAGCGAGGAAAGTGGTGATGACGCTTTGCATTTTTATTCCATCCGTTTTACAGCTCGGAAGCTTAAAAATACATTTTTTTTATATTTATTCAAAAAGAAGGATCATGTGATATTAGACAGCCATTATATGATTATTTTTAACAATTTGAACCCCGTTGACCCCTCCACATTTGTACACACATTGTTTCAAAATGACAGTGAGTTTAATCGTGAGATACAGATAATGGAAAATATGATGCATAATATCCTCTTCTCTCTTTCTCACACATCCAAGTGTCTGCATATGTTCCCGGTACAAGTCAAGATAAATTCACAACCTTATGAATATAAGTTCAAGACTAGATTTTTTTTTTATTTCACATTGTGCAGTCCAGCAGCATTCCTGTCTTTAAAGTGACTCATTAGCATCGTATCGCCTTTAGCTTCCGTTAACATTTTCTGTAACTTATTTGATCACATTTATTTATTTCTCCTCATCCAATCAATCACTTCTTACAGCGGCACTAAACTTTATTTTCACTGTGCCCATCCTTTTGAAATGACCCTGAATTTACAGTACACAAATCAAATCCGCCAAAAAAGGTTTCCAACACTTCAAAGCCAACATTTACCAGTTCTGATGTTGCAGCGTATCGATTTAGTTTAACATTGAAATGCAATTGTTGCTCTGACACACATTTACACATGACTCATCACTGAATTTGCCAAACATATTATTTTTCAACATTTGTGTAAAACAAATTATACTCACTGTTTCAGTGGAAAATATACATATTCAAGTGTGCACAAATGCAAATGGGTGATCTTTTTCCTTTTTTTTGCATTACAGTGATATTAGAATAAGTTACAGAGGAGGCGTATGAGGAAAATAAATAAATAAATCTCTCAGTCTATCCACACGTCCAAAAATCTCTACAAATGTTACAAAAAGGCACGTTATGATATGCATAACCAAATGTAGCTTCTTTTCCAGCTCAATATTTCCTCTAGAATCTATAGATTAATGTTGCACCAAGTTCTCACCGTACCCGACTCAAATGTAGTTTGTGACAAACAGAATTAAACTCACTTGAAGGTGTGCTTGCAGTGAACTTGATCATAGCTTCATCAGTCGTCTACGTTCTGACTACATATTCTAAAAGAATCATCTTTATGCTTTACTGACAAAGACCAGCAGGTATTAAAGCCAAGACACACACACAACCTGTAATAGTGACTGAACTTCACATGAATTCTGAACGTTAACACACACAATTCCATGAAATCATCATTAACGTTCTTATTAGTTTGCTTTAATTTGTTTTTTCTTTTAATTGAACACGTTTATCAGAATGCTGCGTTTGCTCACACACACACACACACACACACACACACACACACACACAGTTAACTCTTGTGCTTCCTGCGTTCCTCCGGTGAATCCCTCAGGAGCTCGGTGCCCAGAGGACGACAGTCCGATCTGCGGAGGACGAGAGGAAGCTCTGGTCGTGGGGGTGCCACCTACACTGGATCACCTTGTCCAAGTGCTCCCCTGCCACCGTCTGGGGGAGGGGCTTCGTTAGGTCACCTGGGGGTCAGAAAAAAGAAAAGAAGAAAGATTGAACTTAGTGTGACTTAGAATGGACATCAAGTATGTTTCACCTTCTTCAAATTTGGTTTTATGATGAAAAACTTTAATCTGAGCGTTTCGCCTTTAACCCTTTGTATACTGCTGTGTGTATTTTGTTACACACACACTGTATATAGTTTCTTGTAGGTGTGGCTACCTTGAAGGTCACTGATGATGACCTTGTTGTCGTAGGAGCCGGTGAGGAGATGATGGGCTCCGGGGGAGAAGCGCACCGAGCGGACGTCGCTGCCGTGGGGGCGGTACGTCTGGACTATGCGGCCTCCTCGGATGTCGTACAACATGCAGGTGCTGTCCTCCTGCCCCGTGGCCAGCAGGCGGCCGCTGGGATCCACCGCCACCGACGCAACTGCACTTCCTGTGTGAGACACAGTGATGAGAATAACATGCTTGGTTTATTTCATTGAGCATTTTAAATCAACATCAGTCCAAACATCAAATATAAATGCATTTAATACAAATGTAACCCTTAAATTTCAAGGTTTTGTCATTATTATAATTATCTATGGTTTGATTATTGTAGCCTAGTATATGTGAAAGATTAGCAGTAACATTTATTTATATGCATTGTGAGTGCCCTTTTTCGGAAAAATATGTTTTCTTTCTTCCATTTGTCATGAATAAAAGGATAAAATATGCTCGAAATGCATTAGTGCCTTCTTGTGGGACGAATGCGACACCACACTCACCTGCAGCAGTGTGGTGCAACCAATGGGAGTCATGATGCAACTCACCTGAACCGTGCAGTGTCGTGCCCACAACCCGGACACAGCTCGGCACCCGCAGATCCCAGAACCGCACGGTCTTGTCCTGGGAGCCGGAGGCGATCATCCACCCTCCCCACGTGTACAGAGTAAGAATGTGACCTGTTCAAACACAAAATGCACGACGTCTTCAAACACTGTGGCCTGCGATATCTTTACCTTGTTGATGAGCTAACGTACCAGTGTGTCCACTCAGGGCGTGCAGGCCTTGTCCTCTCTGACAGTCTGTGGTGTAGATGTTGCAGTCTCCCGCCCCGGCACTGATCAGGATGGATCCTCCGCTCTCAGGACCCTCCATGAAGGCCAGGTCCCTGATGGTGCCGTCGTGCATGCTGAACTCCAGGTCCGGGCCTGAATCGGAGGCATAAATTTGGGCCTTTAACACAATATCATTACCTCAATATCTGGAGGAAGACAGAATGAATCCTACTTGTTTGTTTTTTTTAAATCACCTTGACCACAAGGTACGACGGTGTATTAGGGCCACTGCGGGGGATAGAAAAATGGAGCTGAGATAGGGGGGCAATATTAAGAGAAAAAAATATATATAAAGTGCCAAATTTGCGAGTTTGTTACGATGCTAACAACCGACATTTATGCTAGCTAACGTCCCATGAATGTAAGCATTTATTTTTCTAATGAATACATCATATTGTGTGACAACGCCTTGTTAAGGTCCTTAGGGTGATGGCTGTTGATGGTTATTGTTTGTTTTATTTATATGGGGTCAAATTTTCATCTTATCGGTGTTAATTGATCTGGTCGGCTAAGATGCTAGCTAATTTTCACGTTGTCATAGCAACAGCAAACATCCGGTGTTAGCGGAACCAAGCAACTTGATAATATCGGCTAAGCATCTTAGCCCACTTAATTAACCACTTTATTAACTCGCAAATTTGCCAGTTTTTTTCTCAGACCTCTCGGCTCTATTTTTTCCCCCTACATTAGCCATAATACGCCGTCGTACCAAAAAACTTGCCCCCCCTTTTTTTTTTTGTTTTTTAGAGGTATAGGTGAGTCAATATTCAAACATAGGTCTGTACTGTTCAATGGGATAATGGTCATTACTTCAACCACAGTACCTGTGGCATTGCAGCTGTCTGCATTGAAAGGCAGGACTTTGACGTATTTGTCATTGGAGCCGGTAGCCAGCAGTTGTCCACAGTGGCTCCAGGCGACACAGTAAATGGAGCCCTTGTGGTGTTTGTTCCTCCTGAAGCGAACCGCCGGCTGTTTGGCAGCACCAGAACCACCGGACGAGCTAAAAATGACAAATTCTAACATGTTACATAATAATCGCAGGAAGAATTTCAACCATTTTGTGGACCGACTTTTTTGTCATTTCTTTTTGGTAAAAAATTTTTTTTTTTTTTTGCTTCTTCTGTAATTAATGTATTGAAGATTGGGGTAGGACCAGAAAAGCATAGTACTTCTTCCTACTCCTTTATTTACAAATTTATGTTGTTTAGTTTCCATTAATATAATCTTCAAAATAATGTTCAAAATAAAGTTTATTCTTCTTTATTCTCACAGAATGTTTTTACAGTTTTCAGCATCTGCAAGTGTTAAAAATAGAATTTTAGTATTTCAAACATTCTGCTTACACATGCAAATATAAATTCAGCTGTTTATCCTTTATTTGCTTTCCTTGGTCACGATGGAAATGTGTACACACACACCACATAACAATGCACACAAAGCGCCATTATACATGTATGTCCTTTAACAGTAATCAACATGCTGATTTTTTTCTAGTACATAAATAAGGTACCACCTTGTAAGAACATCTAGTCTGGATTTGAAGGGTGCGTGTGAATGGATCCTACCTGGTGTTCAGGGTTTCCGGGTAGCTACACACTCTCAGGGTTTTAGAGTTGGAGCCGACGGCGTAGAGTGCTCCGGAGGGATGGAAGGCCACCGCACGCACGGCCTGTGTGTCCTCCAGCTGGTTGACTTTCACAAACTGTGCTTTCGACTTCCGCTGCTGGACAGAAATACTTGTTAAAATGATAATCTACGTTAAAAAAAACAAAAAACCCTTTGTGTTTCAGGGAAACAGGCCAAACAAATGTGCAATATATATATATATATATTATATCATAATACTTAACCTATGAAAGTGAACTATAATTGCTGTACCTCTTGTGAGTTACGCGTTGCAGAGCAGCCAGAATCCTCTTGGACGATGGGACAAGATCCTCTTATCCTCTCCGCAC